>JAQIXX010000887.1:0-44310 GCA_034700605.1 Willowsia nigromaculata
GAGATCAGTTTCAGTCTACTCATTCCATCCATTCTCTTTTGTAAAGTTTCAAGTGCTCAACAGAGCTCGTTTTGTTATTGCTATTTACACGTTTCTGACACCTAGTTTTCTACCAATATTGAAATATCAACGTAACGAGCTTGCAATCATGATCAACAAAGTCTGTCCCTTCTTGTTCCACACCTACTACGTATCTCCATTCATTCAAATCCACAACTATAGCATATACACATTAAATAGATTTATTGCACCCAGGGAAAAGGTAGCAAAGTTCTATTGCTGAAAAATATTCAGTGCACCCAAACCAATGCTTCCACCAGACGAAAAAATTTAATGATAGAAATTACATGTTTTTAAAAATAAATAAAATCGTTTCTATAAAAAACCATACACCCAAAAGCCTCATTTTTTGCAGGTCATAATACTCTTTTTAAAGATACATTTAAAGGGACCCGACATACCAAACAAAACAAATGGTATTAGCTTTACAAATTTTTCATCATTGTGTACCCTCAACAAATCTTGTCATCAAATTTTTTGTATACATTTTCCTCCATCGTCACCTTATCACCATTCCACTTTCATTCAAGTGTTGTTACTTGTATTCTAATCATTGTTGTAACTGCATGCATAATACCATTCACATATTGTTAATATTACAATAATAATACAACTGGCATGCACCATAGAAATATACCCGAATCCAGTAACAAAATTGTAATTGCTGAATACAGAACTTAAACATGAATATAACATGACTTTTTATTCAATCGCATTCAGTTTTTCTGCTATTCAGACCTTTCTACCTTTTCACTTTTTTGTTGTGCAAGTCGAAAGTGAACAGTTTTTATTATTCGATGAGATGAGGAGTACACATTTCTCACTTTATTCTAATACATCTTGTTTTTGTAACTGGATATTTGCATCATCATATCATAATTTGTACGGTTGCCATCATTACTCTATCTATGGATTGGTTCGTTAAAAAAAGGTGTCGAAGAAGTCAAAAATAATGAATTTTTAGTTGAAGTGAGACACAATGCTGTTTATGATGTTGTTAAATACCATACATTCATATGATTAGCTATTCCATATAATGATATTTGAGTTTGACTGAAAGCGAAGTGTGCATTCATTTCATTCAAGCACAAAAAAACCTTACCACTTGAAATTTCTACGCCTCCTGTCTAGCCAACTAATATTTATGATGGCATGTTTCCATGTTTCCATAGAAAATATCAGGGTTTTTTCCATTCGTTTTTTTTCTTTGGAGATGAAAAAAAGTGCTTTTTGAATGCATAAAGTGTTCACGATTGCACACTTTTCAAACGACAGAAGATGCAATAACCAATCAACCTTTTAATAACTTAATTAAAACATGATATATAAAGTGTATTAAGTTGTTTGTGCAAAAATGAATTCAGCATTAATCACAATGATGAGACATTCGTTATGTTATAGATTTAGACGGTCATATCAAATCTGACCAAATCAATTGACGGAACAAAGTAGAACGGAAAAGGCGGTGAAACTGGTTATTACAAATCATTTATTTAATTGAACGCGCACTTTTTGATTCGTTCAGAAAGCATTTATATTTGTCGGGGTTTGTGTGCAGAAAAGGTGTTTCGATGTTCCGAAGAACGAAGCGGAATTCCGGAATAGGTTTATTCTGTTGCGCTAAACAAGCATTATTTACATAGCCTGAAAAATGCCATTCACCCATTTTTGCAATTGGAGTATCCCTTACAACAAAGAAACAGAGAACATTAAGGAGAAATTATAGAGTGGAATATACCGTAACATGTATGTATATGTTCCATAATATCACCGAGAAATAAAGTATGACTCGGTGGCGTTCGAGCATAAAGAACAGGAAAAATCGAAACTTCCGCAGAGAAAAAAACTTTTAATGTGTTTTTCCTCTTCCTAATCCACAAAAGTTGAAGAAAACTACCATGACCACACATTCTGATTACTACTGCATATTACAACGACTACATAACTGCTCCACATCCAACAGAGTATGCGGAAGGGATGTGCATTAGTGTCAAATATTTCAAAAGCAAAGTATAAGTTCATTATTACTCGCTTAAAGTGTGAAAAATATCGTTGTGTCATCCTTCCAACTAACCCCATCAAAGAATGCTTACAACAAACGAAACAATCAAAGTCAAAAGGAAGGACCCCGTTATCTCCCTCACACGAGACGAGATGAAATATATAAAAAAAGCTATCCTCAATGCTGAGGGGTGTAAGTAAAATTGATCGAGATGTGTTGTGTATCTATACTCTGGTCTGGCACGGTCAACCAACTTGAACTAGGCTTCATAAAGCACTTCGTGTGACAGTATCACACTCCATATTTTCATTTTAATCGCGTTATATCGTCTCATATCCTTATCTCCGGATCGGATTGTAGAAAACAGTATACTTTTTTTTCGTTCAAGGGAGAAACGGAGATGAGCTCAGTCGCTTTTTCAAAGATAACTTTATATGTAATCATATTTGCCGGATGTTATTAAAAGTCTCTAACTTTTTTGTTTCTTTCTCACTGTTTAAGTACAAAAGAACCGTATCGCTTATAAGTTGACTTTTTGGGTATCTACTGTCCCCAAATAAAAAGATTATCTTAAACTTCCGGAGAGATATATAACTTCATTGTATGCATTTTTTGTCACGTGATGAGTATTGCCCTCATAAACAGAAAGAAAATTACTACATATTTTACCCTAAGAATTCAAGTTCACAAAGTCATGAATAAAAAATTCAATGGCGAGAGCAAGGATTGCTGCCACCAATGCATATTATTATGAGTGTGCGTGCGTCGTGTGCCTAACCGATTTTCGGTTTTTCCGGTTTCCCGTCACATCTCATCAGTTACAGGATGCATTAAAATGCATTTCGCTGAGAAAGGCGGATTGCTTCCATTGCATCTCTCTTTATCTATGCTTTGGTTATTCAAAGCTTTATATTTGGTTATTATTTCTGTTTATTATGCTGCACATTGTAATTACATTCTAAACCGTTTCATTGAGAACGAACGACCATTATTTCATGCTGCAGTTTACGTAATGATCGGTTCGATTGCAAGTTTCTAGCAAAAAGCTAGTATTTAAGGAAGCTACTTGTTGTGAATTCAAAATCCAACTCTACTACTTCTTCATGTTTAAAGCCATTGTGTGTAAAAGCCGCTCATCATATCATCATTATCATTCATCATCATAATTTTGACAACAGTTTGCGTTTTATTAGCTTACCTTTGTGCGGCATCGGCTCAGAGTTGGAGTTGACATGGTGAGAGTTTGTGCCCGGCCAAGAGGCAACGGGCGAGATCTGAGATGCTGGCAGTATGATTTTGCACCCGAGAAACTTTACTTTCACTATAAACTTTTTCTTTTTTCTCTCCGGAAGATGCCTTGACCTTGGATTTACTTTACATCTTAAGATTCGCGTAACAAATCGAGAGAAAACTTAAAAAGTTGAGTATGTGTATCTATTAATAAAAACACTAAAAATGCAGCACTACGGAGTTTTGGTGTGAATGGCTTTTTAAGAAAACTGTTGAGCAGAAAAAATTAATTTCACTGTTTCACTAAAAATCAACCCGACTTAATATTGAAGAAATTGACAAGCGAAAGCCAAGATTAAGTCTATAGTTCAGTTTTCTCTTTACTGATGATTTCTCTGATGATACACTAAACAATCACATCTTGTAGTAACCTAAATTGACAACATTAAGTAAATGAGTATTAAGACTAGTGGAGAAAAAAAACTCCAACAGTATTGGAAATGATGCACAGACAAATCACATATTTTTTATAATTATATTATACTTAGCAATCCCTGCCAATATTTATCATGACACTTTCTAGTTTAAACTAAATTTTTCAGTTCCATCTGATTTTGCGATACAGTTTATACACACGAATAGAGTGGATTTTTTAATTCATGAGTTCACTCATAAGGATTATCCATACAATTAGCCTTTCTAAAAAGTTTACACTGAAAACAAGAATAAATCCATGAAAAATTTTATACTCTGACTTTTACTTTTGCTGTCAATCTGTTGAGTTGAGACAAAGAGCCGCTGCTTTTACTCATCTTAGCATTCTCTTTTTTTCAAATCTTTCAATCATGCTGCTTTAGCCGTGTGTAAAGAGAGAGGCCATGTGAGTAAGGAAGATATAGAGAGGTACTTTGATGATGCTTGCTCCGCTCTGGTGAGACTGAAGGGCTTCCACTAGAAGACGAACCATTTCCTACAACAACAACACTAGTGTCATCCTCATCTTCTTCAGTACTACTACCTCCACTCCACACACCACCGCAACACTTTTGTCTGGGGAAATGTGAGTGCTCTTGGTCGGTTCGCTCTCGTGCAATATTATGGGACTGGGATGGAGAGGAAGGAGAAATGATTTTTATTTCAGAAGAGATATCTCCATTCTCTGAAATACAGCATCAGAGATTTGCCCACAGAGAGATGCAGGTTTTTACATCAACGAAAAAACCATTCCCGACATTCGTTCTTCTTCTGATACTGCTCCTATTATTACTATTATTAAGGAGGAAAAGCCAATAACAAAGTACCCGTTACTTTTTCCTCTGGTTGTGCATTACAACGACATGATCTTGTTATGCAAAGCATACATAAGCACTCATGTACTTGCATTTTCCAGTGGAGTTTTGAATAAGGTGTAGTAGTAGTGGAGGAAGAAAGATGCAGAAAAATAAAACACTTTATACCCCAACTTCAGTAGTGGTAATAATAATAATAATCGCAGGATAAATAGACAAAGTAATGCATGCACATCACAGCACATGGCATAACATACAAAAGATGAGCATCTTCCTCATATGGAATACACGTAGATTGTGAAGTAATAATAATATTGGATTGGACAAAATGTTTTTGTTTGTGAAATAAGTGGAGAGAGTGAAAGAGGATAGAGAAAAGTGTGTGTGTATATGCTTGTTGCAAGACAAGTAGTAGTAACGCATTATGTACAAGAGCCGCCTTCTTCCACGGCCCATTCCTGCCCCAATCCCGTTATATCTGTCAAAGTGTTGCCCAATCCTAGAGGGTTGTGGTGTTATTGCGCCGGCCTCACACACAACAACGAAAAAGGCTGCTGCTGCTGCCTGCTTCTATTTCCAGAGATGTCTTTTTCATATATTTACATTGCTGCTGCATTGCATTGGTTTAGTAAGTGCAGTAAAGCAGAGGCGTATAAACGCTACTTACTTTTCTACCTTGTTTCCTTCTTTTTACATGCTCCTCCGTTTTCCTCTTCTTTTTGGGATGATGCCGTGTTTTACCCATTCATCTACAAGGAGAAAAACACGAAAGAATCAACAATGCAATGTGTTTTCTTGTCTTTTATGATGATGCTACTGATGTGAGACTTTTTATGATAATATGATGGAGAAAATGGCTAAATATTTGAGTTAGTAAGAACTCATCTCACTACAAGATTATTCTAGTTATGTTTGAGTATAAGTTTACTTGTCCGTATGCATTACATGATGTAAATTTTTAGATGAGGATTTTCTTTTAGCTTTTGAGGCTGCTGCTAGTAGTTTCTTGGAAACTTGGTCTGCTTTCACTGAAGATATGCGGGGCAAAAAGTGGAAAGTTGCTGTTTTTGGTGGTGCATTCAATGCGACCAAAAATACCACTTGGAAAATTGAGCGGTGGGGCTGTTCGGTGGAAGAGAAACGATGTGTAGTCATTAGAAAGAATGATCTTATATTCATGTAGTTTAGTCGTGTATCACTGTATCCATTTCTTGCTTCAGAGATAATGACGATTTCTTTACGGATGAAGTATTGAAAACCAATCTTTGGAGAAAATGACGACCTTGAATAAAGGAAATGGTTGTTTTGTTAAGATAGGTTTTGTGTTTTTTATAGAAACGACGAGCTAAAAATAAATACACATCTGAATAACAGCGCACCTGTGAAGAACGTGTTAGTTGTAAGAGTAAACTTACCTTTGCGTTGTCGCGGTTCACCCCATGAACAAACAAGGTTAAAGGAAGGATGTACGGTGTGTCATGTTACCTGTACTTTATTTTATATCTAATATGAATACAAAATGCACAATGACTTTTCTGGAAATCCTAATCAATCACAAGGCCATGAAATAATGAAATATGCTATACATTATTTCTCAAAACTCAAATGAAAGACATTGGTATTCATGAAAATTTAAATCTTACATTGTCATTGAAAATATCAGTGAAGTTCGTCATCATAAAAACATCTTGGATTTTTGTTTTCGTAGCAGTCAAATTCAATGCCGGTTTGCTCCAGTTTTTTAAGCTAAACTCGAACAGGAAGACATTTTATGTGTGATTCGTAATGTTAAGAATGCATAACCGTTCATAATGGGGACCACCAAACCAAAACAGATAATACTTAAATAGATATTATTCTAAAGGGCTCATTCATTAATTTAATTACGCATACAAAAATGAACCCAAGGGTGCTACCTGTGTCATTTTGCATAGGCTTATATTACTGAACTTGATCTCAATTGAGGAAACTTTCATATTCATTTCGCTCAATTGATTGCCCACTCAAACAGTATGCTTAATTGGATAAATATAATAATACCTTTTTGTAGATTGATTTTATTGCCTGGTATTTGGTTCGTTTCGCATTTCAACACATTAACACATTAAGTTGGGCTTTTCATCACAAATTTCTTCAAATGACAATCATGTAAATACTTTTCGTTTTTTAACTGTTTTCCCGGTAATTATCTCATTCTTGAAAACATTAGTCTCATGTGTTGTTGGTTGCTTTAAGACCATGTCTTGTTACAGGAGACATTGCATGCAAGTTGTACATACGTTAGAACGCTACGTTATGCACACATTTATGTATATTTTTTCTACTGCTCAACATCATCCTATTTTATTTTATTCGATAAATTGAAAACGGCTAAATAATCTTTAATGTGGGCAACACCAGACAGGGGAAAAGAAAGTGAACCTGTGAAGCGTGAGCTGAACACCAGACCATTCCAAACTGATATCCATTTGAAAGCGTAATACACCGGGAGACCATAAGTAATTGAGAAAAATAATTGAGGCAGAATAATCGCATCATCACCACCACTGCAGTTAATATTAAACTGGAGCAGTTGTTGTTATACCTTCCTCTCCGACATAAATATTCACGTACAAAAAATATCTACCTTTGCATACGCAAACTGATTGTCAACACATAACGTATATTATGCTCTCGTAATACTACTACTACTGCTTTTGCTCCCTTCCCGTCATACTTTTAATATCCAACAACTTCAATATCATTACTTAATTTTTTACATGGATTTATCTACACCTTATCATCATCGCCCTCTTATACCTCCATATACACATATTCCCCACATATTTTTGAAAACTTGCACGATAATGATTGTAAAAAATCTGCTGCTTTTACCCTCATTGTTATTATTACTTATAAAAAATATATTTAAAAAAGTTTGAAAATTGTTTCTCATCTATTTTTCCGGTCTCAAGTTGATTGGAAAAGGCCAAGTGCTACTGATGGTGGTTATATTTAGGGGCTATACATTCCAGAGAATATCATCAACAGGAAAAACATTTATTCGCGAGAGATACTACCTTCCTCTGTTTTTTATTCCTTTCATGGTGTTATTATCGATATTCATGCATGCATGCATAACATGTCTTTTTAGGATTGAAAAAAAAGAAGAATATTCGTATTCAAACAAGGAGTTAAGCTTGAGGTGAGTAGTGTATGGATATATTTTTATGAGAAAATCTAAGCCACTAAAATAAGAAGAAGGAAGGCTTGTACGGCCAAAAAGTTTAGAAATACTGAAACATGGAGAGAGAGAGAGAGAGAAATAGAAAGAAAAAGTTTTTTTTGGATTGAAATGGAATCATTAAATTTTTCCACCTCGTGGTTATGTTTGAAGGCTCTCCTGATGGGTGTCATAAGGTGCGCTCGATTGTGTTGAGTGGTCATGTAGAGCAACTCTTCATGTACAATCATCCGTGAAAATGCATGCTGTTCAAGTGTTCTTCTTCCTCCTCTCTCCTCTCTTTCCTCAAAATATAATACAATAATAAATAATAATAGTAATAATAATATGGAATATATGCATGAATACGTGGAACGTAAGGTGGATAATACTTACAACTTGTATTATAACGTTTTTTGGGGTGTGTGGTGGCGGACTGGATATTTGTGGAAGACTGTTGGGGAGATGCGACATCTCACATCTTGTATAAAAATCGAATTTCCTCTCCTTGTTCAATAATAAATATTATGATCACCGATTATTATTATGTAGAATGCGTAAATATATTGGAGACGGATGTCCAACAACCAAAAATGCTTCCGTGCAATAACAACGATCCAAAAACTTTACATCATCATCAGCAGCAGCAGTAACAGCAACAAACCTTTTCATCAGTCTTTCCGAACAGGATGTATGGTTATGGTAACGGAGAATTTTGTGTGCACAAAATTCCAATTTTGCTTGTTTTAAATAGATCCACTCATGCCTTAAGAATCTTCTTGAAAAAAATATGTATGAAATACTAAATATTACTTCATGCTGTTTTCTCCACAAGCCAGCAGCAAGCTGACGTCCACAACCATCACGATTACTACTATTACTACATAGTATACTACTACTACTGGTATGGCACATTGTACAAAGTGCACACACACACGCTTCTCTTCGCGGTTCGTTGATCTTATTCAGAAAAATCAGAATTCGGCCTGTAAAAATATGTTGTTCTTCTTGTTCAAAACGAAAAAAGTTCTCCTCCTGCGTAAGTAGTTCATCTAAATAATTCAACGGGAATGAGCTGGATTTAGATGATTGTTAGCAGCTCGAAATGATTATTTTTTATACCTCAAAACATAACAGTTTAGTTAAAACTGGAGTTTAGATATATGTCCAGGCAGTTATGAAGAGAGATGTTCAATCTGAAAATATGACAAACCTAAACAATGGGTCTTATTAAAAAGTTTCAGAAGGACAAAAGATGCGTAATTCTATGGATAAATGCGTTTATCATTGAAACTAAATGTCCTTTGAAAAGCGGGTAACTAATTTTACCCTTTTCATTTATTATCCAACATTTAAATACGTCCCATTTTCATCACAATTTCTAAGTAGAGTGCATTGTCCAGCAAGATGAACAAGGGTAAAAATATAGGCATTGTTTTTTGGGGTATTTTCAATATCTAGGTACAATTCATTCATCTAACATCTACTCACAAAAATGCTTACGAATTTCTCGTACGAATCTATTGCGATTTAAGCTTTGCATTCAACATTATTTTCTGAATAAGCAACTGAGCAACCTGCTGTTACGTAAGAAATTCAAAGAATATGATCCAAAGTAAATCTATTAATAACTATTCCCAATCCCAATAATTTGGTTAAAATTTCTCACATTCGTGAATGGAACCTGTACTCCCCATAGAAATGTATGCATGTGGTGAGGTGAACGGTCGCGTACTTTTTGGTCTCTCAATGAATATACCAAGCCGCATTGCAAACAGAACTCTTCAATCTTTACCTTTTAAGATTTCATGGGAAAGTTTTATACACTTTATTTTTTAGCCGTAAGGAATTACCTACACAATATTTTTCTCTGTGATGTAATCTCATAAATAGTTCAGCTTCTGCATGCAAACTCACCTCTGAATCTCTCTGCGGGAGTATCAATTTTACAAAGCGCAACTACTGCGTTTAGAGAGAAAGAAGGTTTTCGTTGATTTGACATCAACCTCGTCGTCAAACATGCAAAAAAAACTAAACTGACATTTGAATTTTTATTATTATGTTTGAGTGTAAAACTATGCCCAAAAGAGGACGGCAAGATGGAACGAGCTTTATGCGAGCCCAAGAGAAGACGAAGACGAGAAAACAAAGGAAAAATCTTCTCCGAGACTCTATGTGTAGTCTCTGTTGAGTTGTCGGTGAACAAAAGGGGATCAGCATCAGGTTAAAACCAGGTCGGCCACAGCTAAGGAAACCGACGCTACAATTATGTATTTTGTTGAGATTTGGGAAGAAAGGAAGAGAAGCTGGAAGGAGTCGTGTTGTGGACTGCCCCATTGTGTGCCACCTATTGTAAGTCTTGTTATATGTTGCGCTCTCAGGTAGTCATTCAGCTTTTATATCAATTGTTCTCCTCAATTGTCGTATTATATAAGTTTCTCGTAGTAGTACGGCAGTCAGCTTGTAAGCATTCTTGTAATACATGAGTATTATTACTATCATATTATTATAATATTTTCTTTCATTTTCCGACACACACAAAAAAATCTACGTTTCTCATAATATGAAATAGGGGACCCTTCTCTTTCTACTTTTGCAAATGTAGGAAGGGACGAGAGGAATAATGCCTTGTTAGAATTTCATGTAAGACATGCTTATAAAATTCTAATACATGCTTGTTGAAAGAACTAGGGCCGGTCAAAGTCAAACTCTTCAGCCGTCAGTCCCAATAATAATAATGAGTATAATGATTGCAAGTAAAGTGCGACACGGTCGGCAACAAGTTCACATTTACTGAACAACTAGTAAAAGTAAAATGCATCATACAATTACATGATTACCTCTCTGTGCTCTGAACAATGTACCCTTCCATTTTCTTGTACATTGATATAGTTGTTATGATGGGAAGATTGGTTCTGCCTCTGTTGCCGCAATTTTTGTGTATCGTAATGCGGAGAAAGAAGCACACGGGTTTTTACCCTGTGTGATTTATGTTTTTGAATGTATAACTTGCATAAAAGGAACGACGACAACGTCGGGTCGGGATCCAGAGAGAAAGAAAAAAGAAGAAAAGCATTAAAGGGAAAGAATGGTGAATGAATGAAAAGGGATGAATGAGAATTTGACTGAATGATTGAAAGGAGCCAACAAAAAATGCATGAAAGACGACAAGAGAGAGAAAGAATAGAAGAAAAAAGTGTCCGTACAAAGTGATTGAATAAAAGGGGAAAACGCTCCTGGTGCGTTGTTCAACTCCTCCTGAGAGTGGAACCAGAGAGACAAGAAGATACAATGGGAAATTCACCTGTATATAATATGAAGTGGAGATTTATATGATTATTAATACATTGCTGTTGTAATATTGTGTGTCTGCGACATTGAGGAAGTACGAATCTTTCTCATCTCATCTCTGTCAAAAAGTTACGTCCTGTTGACATTTGGGCTCACCTTCTCCAACCTATTCCAACCTATTTCCACCCTGACTGCAGGAGACTCCATGGGAGTCTTGCGTTGATCTAGTGGCCCAGGAGCGATCTCTCTCTATTCAGTGGACAAACTACTTGAAAAAGAGTTGTGCACTGTGGAGAGATCAACTTGAGAAGGACATGGAAGATCGTGTGACTGACTGACTGAATCAGAAAAAGCGTTTCCTCAAAGTACAATTCAATGATGTGAGACAAGAGATGAAACAAAGTGTTTTTCCTCTTTGTTCATTCACACACACACACAAGCAAGGAAAATAATGTATGAGGGGAATATATAATATGACTTGCGAATGGAGATTTTGAAGACATACAGGTATTCCATTGTTGTGATAACAATGTTACGCGGTGTGTAGTTGAGTACTAAAGTGTGACAATGAAGGAAAAAGGTAACTTGTCGTTTTTAAGTACTTATTGTTCAACTTGTTACGCTCATTATTACTGTCCACCAAAATTGTAAAAACGACCATTCTTGAAAAGTTGATTACAATGACATTGTTGCTGTCCTCAGATTTTCATGGTCATTGTTAAGGCTTGCTTTGCTTAAACATCGTGTGCTTTGTCTTGATTACCGTTCAATATGACTTGAAGTGTATATCATTTTGTCGGCAAGGTGAACATTATTGGTTTTTCTTCAAGTGTTTGTTTTCTTAATGGGTATTGAATAGATTTAGCTACTTGACACCTACTTGATGATTGTTTCCTACCTTCTGAGAGCGTAAAGGTGAAAACAAATTATACGGGAATTAAGTTGGAGCATTGAAACTTCTTAATGCCTCGTTCCTTACGCCAAATGCGATTAACCCTTCTTCCTAGAACAAATTTAGCTTTACCGAAACATGAGGTCTGTTCTAAGTCTAGCTATGCACGTCTACAAAGAACTTCTTCGCGACAATAGTCAAGTATCCACTGCACATTATTGTTCATGAATTTTTGAATTTGAAAATATATTATTTCTGCCAACATTGATGTAAAATGACTGCTTTGTCATGTATGTAGCAACGAGGCAAAATAAATAAGCTAATAAACAGAACAACTACCAATGAAATACATATTCCATCAACTAATTGGTTTATATGCATATTAATCGTTTCAAAGAATTTAATTTCATTATCAATAAATACTTAAGTATGGAATTGAGAAATAAAAAACAGATTTATAACAATGCAAACTATAACTGTGTTTGGACGTTGCGCATAATGCAAAGAAATACTTTCTCCCTGTAGTCATGTTCCTGTTACTTATGTATTTCAAGGAACCATTAGTTTACGCTGAGCAATCCTGAGTCAGGATTCCTGACTTGAGTCGCACAATCAGAAAAAGTTGTGTTAGAGACATAAGAGATGAAAGATGTACACATTCACGAAATTGATTACTTATATGCGAATTCTAGCTATCATCTCAACATAAGAAAGAGCAAGACAAAGATGAATACTAGTTTATCCGCAATCTACACTGATTACTACATAATGAAACAGAATGTAAAGGACATGATTATTGCAAAACAGAATTGATTGATTGAAAAAGATACTTATGAATCAATTGAAATCAATGCATCGACGTTTTAAATTGGATAAGGATTTTGGGCATTTAAAACTTTATGGGTAAAATATCTCAAACACTAACGTTTCCCATTCTATTTGATACTATGATTTTTTTCTTTTCATGCTTTGCGAGTACGGTGCGATGGAGGTGGATAACAAATGGTGATGACAAATGAAACTCTGAGAAAGGCGCAAGTAGAACAAAGTAGATGAAAAGTTGCCATAGAAAAATGCAGCAATATCTTTTGTATATCTTGTAAAGAGGATTACGTACGGTATTGTTTTCACTCACTTTATTCTCACCAATGAACCAACTAGTACATAAATTTTGTGGTGTTTTTATTATTACATCTCATTTGTAATAAGTTAAACAATTGGATCAAACAAATGGATTATTTTTTTGCCACTAGCATGCCAATTTATACATTTTCCCTTTTTTACGTAATGTATACAAACAACACGAGAACAATCAATGAACTCCATTTTGTATTTTTTAAATTTTCATAGTAATAATAATATTGAAATGTTAAACACGTACAATAATAACAATGCCATTATTGACGTAAAAACTCAATTTAAATGCAGACACTGGTTTCAAGGCTATACACCTATGTTATAGGCTGACTTATCTATTCTTTTTTTAAGAAAAAACTTACAAACTGAAAAATCAATCATTACCATTTCATAAACAAGGTAAACTGTTATATTATTAATTATATACGCAAATGACAAAAAAAAAGTTTGTGTGATGAGTAAAGTGCTTAACACAACAATTATATGTTTCATCCCAAAAAAAACAAAACAAATAGC
Source organism: Willowsia nigromaculata (assembly GCA_034700605.1). Taxonomy (NCBI): domain Eukaryota; kingdom Metazoa; phylum Arthropoda; class Collembola; order Entomobryomorpha; family Entomobryidae; genus Willowsia; species Willowsia nigromaculata. The sequence goes on from JAQIXX010000887.1 coordinate 13,620, forward strand.
GATAAAGTTTACATAGTACAATGTTATCATACTCCTAAACATTATTACTCATAAATGATATTGTTGTCACCACGGTTGACATTTATTAGCTTAAGTAATTTCTAAAATCTATACTTTAAATCGTGTAATTATTTTTTTATCATCTTCAAAAAACACATCGTGACGTCAATAACTCAATTTTTTTCATATAAAGACGCGCGTAAGTATCCATGAACTTTCTTCGTGTGTATGCTTTCACGTTTAATTGATCAGGAAATTCACAGAAGTAAGTCTTTACCTGTTGTGTAGTAGCATTTGATGTAGATATTTTTTTCGAGAATTCCCCTTTAACAAAGGTGATAATTTTTTTTTGTTATTCTAATTTTTTAAGTTGTGTTCTTCTCACCAAATCTCGCTTTTTTCACCTTATCAGTTCGATTTTTTTCATATTATAAGTATCAATAATAATAGTAATAACTATCTAGTAAGGTTTGATAAATTCAAATATATATTTTTATAGATATATACTCATCACTTTCATAATATGCGAAGCAAATCAATTATATATTTTTGTTCCTTCGAATGAAGTAATAACTGAATCAAAAAATGGACTTAAAATTATCATTTGTTTTAGTGTTTTACTTAACTATTTTTTTTCATTACGCCATTCTTTTCGTTGCAACAACTTTTGCTTTCACCTGTTGCTCTAATTTTGAAATTGTTTTGTGTGTGTTGGGTTTGGGAGGCAGTTGGCCCCGTAATATAATTTTTAATTATAATATATAGAGTTATACTTTCGCCAAGAAGATTTTTTTCCTTTTTAAGTGAACAGTTTTTCCTTCTTCTATACAGAATACATATAATATATATCCAATCATCACTATAATTGCCGTCATTTAATAGTACAGAATGTATTTTCTACTAGGTATGCATCCCATACAAAGTTGTTAATCAGTTCATCAGCATCATCATATACAATGATTGAATATATAATACACATACCATATATACTAATTATAACAGACACGTAGACTGCGCATTTCACACGATATACGAACAAAGAACGACGACGGTTTCTTTAGATAACAATTTAAAAACTTTTCTCTCAAAAACGATTTTTCCCTTTTGAAATTCCTTGTTTTTTTTGCCGAAGAAAAATAAATCTGCTATGTAACGAATAACCAAATAATATTCTTTTTGTTTACATTGTAATAGTTGCTTTTTTCTTACATTCTTCTTTCAAACAAACAAAATGGCCCGAGAAGAGTGCAACACCAGACTCACTATGTATTCCTCACAGAGATCCCATGGTTATATAATGTAATGTAGGTATAATATTTAATTAATTAATAGTACTAGTATTATATCTTGCTAAGTATTTTTGTCTTTCCATAATAATGTGTAGTAATAGTAGCGAAGTGTACACTTTTATTACGTATTAATTTTCCTTTTTGTATGGTTCAGTTATTCTTTTCCCTTCAAAATTCGCTGACACACCGCACCTACATCCTTTTGCATGCATACGACATAGTAGTAGTAGTAGTTTTAGTAGAAGAGACATCGGTAATTTCATTATCATTTTTAAAATTCTGTTGTACCAAACAATGTTGCATGTACGCAGTAACGGTATTAGTTCTCTGTTGAGGCGTTGCAATAGTAGCATACTTTTTTTTAAATTGATTATTCTTATTACTTGTTCTTCTGTTCCTCAGTATTCTTTACTAGTGTTGTTTCTAAAACAACGGTAGTAGTAGTAGTAAGTTGACCAGCGATTCAGTTCTATTTAAGTTAACTACAACTAGCTAATTATATGTTACATATAATCTAAGCATCTAAAGATTAGAAAAAATTGACTTTTACAGTTTTAAACATTGTTTATAGTCAAAGTCGTCCCTTTTCACATCTAGTCAGTTCACAAAAATAACAACTGACAGTGACTGTTCCTGTTATTGAGGAGGCGTTGATCGTTACTTCTTGAACAGTTGTAGTAGCTTTTGAAATAGTCTACACACGAGAGTGATAATAAGAGTAGAAGGTAGTAGAAGTAGTATATAGCAGTAGTGGTGTAGCAATAAAGTCACGGAACGAGGTACAATATTAATTAACATTACCTGTACTACATGATTAATAGAGAAAAGTAGTAATAATTGTAATGATAACCTGAACCGTTTCATAATATATGCATAGGCAAGTGTCAGGAAATATATTTGTATATATAAAGAACATTACTCTCCTAAAATGTTCGTATGATTATATAAAACAATCAAAAGTAGACGGAAGTAGGGTCTTCTTACAGTGTAATAATTATAATATTATTATTTGATTAAAAAACAGCGTGCAATTCAAGAAGAACCTACAATATATGATAAACCTAGCATAAGATAAGATACATAATAATGTAATAAATTCGCTATGTTTTTAGAAACTGCTTACCAGCCCACGCAATCAATCTGCCGTGTTGTGTTAGCAACATAATAGTTTTTATGTTTAATGATAATAATAATTACTCTTACTATATGTACGCGAAATTATTATTTTGTTTAGCAGTTTTAAAGATATTTTAAGAGTTAAAAATAACTACTAAAAGAAGTCAATTTTAATGTAGCATTCCATCGTTAGAGTAGGGAGCAGTTATTGCATGACATAATTACATTTAAAATAAACGTTCTCTACTCAAACGAAACAGCCAGACTTGAATGAAAAAAAGTTAGCCCATCAGAGACGGAAAGTCGTTGACATCATCGACCTTTGGAGCGGCTTGACGAGTTGGACGATCCTGTAATACGTGACAAAGAGAATACTTTATTGTACTAAAAACAATACGTTAACCTCAATAGAAAGTTGATTTTACTAATGAAAAGCTTACATCACGGCCACCACGACCACCTCTGAAACCTTTGAATCCACCGCGACCACCGCCAGAGCCACCCTCACCACCTCGGCCACCACCACCACGTCCACCTTCGCCTCCACGTTCACCTCGTTCGCCACGCTCACCACGTTCACCGCCGCCACGTGGACCAGGTTCACGAGGTCCTCCTGGACCACCTCGGCCACCACGTCCGCCTCTTCGTTCATTTCCACCGCGTCGAGAATCCGTGAAGTGAAAGTCAATTTCCAAAACTTGCTTTTGTCGTCCAGCACGTTGGGGGCAGTCATATTCCTATGAAAAATTATAAAGTATTATAAGACCACCCTAAACTAATGCTAAAGTCATGCAATGATAAAATTATTCCTTTGATTTACCTCTTCTTCTTCTTCCTCCTCATCATCTTCCTCTTCCTTTTCCTTTTTGATCAAAATCATTTTCTGCCATTGAGAGGGGTCCTCGCCTTCACCAGGTTTTCGAAGGTTAAACACAGGTTTTTGTCGGGGTTGCTACAATGAATGGAGCATCATAAGTAGTTTTAAACATTATTAAAATAATCAAACAACAACTAGAAACAACAAATCAGTCCGAGTAAAATTAGTAGTTAGCCTACCTGCAATGCTTTCCATTCGTCCAAAGTCATAAGTTTAGGTTGCTCTTCTGTGGGTCCGTTGGCGGCATCATTTTGGTTTTCCTTCTCATCACCGGTTTCCCTGAATTATAAATATCAATTGTCAGAACAAACTTAATACACTAAATTATTGCTTAAAGCAAAACGCAAAGATTTCAAAGTACCTGTCTTCCGTGTGTTCAGTGTCCTTGGGTTTCTCTTCTGCGCTTTCTTCGCCAGCAGTTTGATTTCCACTGATTTCTTCCAGGTCATCTTTGTACGTTCCCCAATTCCTAGATCCAGCACCATCTCTTTTGTCTACTGGTTTCACTCCGCTGCTTGAAGAAATTTTTCCAGTTAGATGAGTTTGAATTCAGTACTGCATATCAACGATAATTTACGCTATATCAAATATACCTTTTGTCAGATCCAGATTGTCGGTCAAATTCCCTTTTACGAAAACCACCTCCGCCACTTCCACCACCGGTTCCACCTCCACCAGCAGGCCCACCGCGTCCGCCTCTAGGTCCGCCACGTCGGTCACCACGGAATCCACCACGTCCACCAGAGCCACCTCGAGATCCACTTCGGCCACCGAATTCAGAGTCGCCTCTTAGTTCCCTTTTCGTGCATTAAGAAATAGATGAATCAAAATTAAAGCCAACTACTCATCACCATTCATTGTAATAATAACGAAAAGGTTTCAAATTGTTCTCACCGTCCAGCATCTTCACGGTTTCTTCTATTGTTTCGTTCTTCTCGCTCTTCCTCGGTAAACTTTACACCACGGTCCTTGTCGTAAGGAGGTCGTTCGGTCCTTGGCCCACGGTTAGGTTTGTTTCCGGCATCACCTCCAACTTTTAGAAAAAATTAACATTAGGTTAACTACATGAATCTAAATAAAAAAATTATTATAGAGATAAATGCTCTTATAATTCATACCATTATTAGTGCGATTTCCAGATTTCACAGCATCAGATCCCTTCTGATTAGAATCACGAATTCCTTTCCTGGCAGCAGTGGTGGACCCTGTTTCTGTATTTTTACAGCAAACATAAACATTAACACATGCCACAGATAGATATAATTATAAGCAAACATCAATCAAATAAAGAAAAAATAGTGGTAAAATAAAGGTATGAAACTAGCAGCAACACAAGACGGTTATAAAGTAATAATTCACACTAATAATATTACATACTGAAATCATGAAAGTAGTAATAATCAAAGGTGAAAAGGGAATCATTTTCAAACGTGAAAATTCATGCTGTTCTTCAAAGATAAGGAGTGTGACAAAATAAAAATATCGATTAAAACGAGATTTGAAAAGTTAATAGTTGCAAGGTATTAAAAAATACTGACTGGATAGGGTAAATACATACATACGTCAATTTAAATAACAATAATCATAAATTTTTTACGACAATGGCAAAACAGACGGTTGTCAGTTGCGAACTCAGAGCGATGAATTAAAAGTACAAAAAACAACCAAATATATTTAGATTTTTTTTATGTGGAAACTAGTTTCATACTCTGAGAAGGAGCAGTATCCGCAGCTGCTTCCTTCGTGCGATTTTCTTTTTCTGTGCTTTTACCCTTCTTTTTCTTTTCCCTCTCTTCCTCCTGGGGTCTTATTTCCTCAGTGTCATCATCACTGTAGAGGAAGCTGGAAAAACGGTTGGTTATACCTATACCGTACGAGTTCTCCATCACGCACAAGTCCACCAACTTTAAACTGCAGAAAACAAACAAAGGAGCAAGTTTAAACACCAAGCCATTATACATTTACCATTAAGCCTACTCCACACATCAACTCTTCCATTTAATGATCAACCAAGTTGCCTCGTCGCTGTATACACAGTGACAGTGCACTTTAAATAGAACCATATTGTTCCTCCTTTGCTATGCTATATATACGCTATTAATCAAAACATAACCCTAGACACTGACTCAGCAAATCGAAAGGGCAATACAGATAACATTGGGATTGGGACAACCTCTGTATCTATATTTGCTCCATTTACACAGGCCGAGGATGATGAAGCTGTTTACCCACCAAAGTGGCTAATTCTCTTACTGGACTCTTAAAACAAGATAACAGTCATGCTTGGGTTTGTACCATCTTCTCTAAATGATGGGTGACTGGGTGACACATGAGTGTGTATACATGAACTAATTACTTTTACGTCAACATATGTCCTCCTACGTAGTAAAATCCATGCAAACACGCAACTTGACAAAACACAACTGGCCAAAGTAAACTAGAGCTTCATCTTCTTGAATTACAATTTATAACGCTGAATTGCTAAACTGCCCCGTAAAAGAGGATTCTGCGACATGGTACATGATGACAAAAAAACATTTTGACCTTCATATGACGAGAACGAAATGGGTACAGAAAATATTATGCTGATCCTTTACTATTAGTTTGTATGGGAGTCCTACTTTTTAGTAAACATGATCTATTATTAATCTGATTAAAAAATATCCATCGACAACACTATGTAGCATACTTAATTAAAAAACAAAACTAAATGGACTACTCGTGACTCTAATCCCTCATCATTATATGGCCCTTGCTTTCTCTTCTATTTCAAGATGGCAGTGATGATTGATTACTCAGTACCTGTATCTATGTTTGTTCACACTATCTAATCAAAAGGACAACTATTTATGTATTCTCAAAGCTAACCAAAAAACCAATCTTGGACTCGAAATTCGTCCCAGTCAGAACAATTCAATATTGATCTACTCCGAATACGCAATCATAATTAACTTTCTAGCAGCTCTCCACGGACTATTAACCTCACATAATGAACAATCATAAAATGCTGAATAATATGCCATTTTTTTCCAATCCATCAACTCAACCAAACCAAGCCACCTTTCACACCACCTTTTGTCTTTAATATTTTTTACCGGTTTAGGTTCATTACACTCATAAAACTCCACCATTAAAAAACCCCCATAAACTACTCAAACAATAAACAATAAAAATAACCCAAAACTTATCATACATTTCACAGCAAATTCAAAATCTTGATATTTTTTCTGGCTGGTGTATCGGAACCACCACGAAATCTTAAGGAAACATGCGTCTTCTTTCTTCTCACACAACTCACTCCACACGTCTTTCTAAATTCCGCACAAAACCATCTAATCAATCTTTTAACTGCTCTCTCTCTCTCTATCTCCCCTTCAATATGTTAACAAAAATCCCTATCAATTAATTAAACGACTCCGTCCACAACGCGAAATCAAACTTGATTATTTTATTTATGACGATTTTTTAGCTCTCTGCTCTCCTCTCTCTCTTTACACAGAGCTCCCAATCTATTGTTTTCCTAGCTGGTATGATAACCAAACGACGTGTATAAGAAAAGCCCAAAAAATGTAAGGAAGACGAGGAGATAGATAAGTTGTGAGCGAATGTGTGTGCATCTCCCTCTGTATTTACTTGATAGCCAAAAAATATCTATTTTTTTAGGCTTTTAGCTTGCACGTTTTCTCGTCCGTATATCCCACGACTGCGACTACCAAACGAAACCACACCACACCACCTCCTACTACGCATGCATGCATCCAGCCTGGTTTGCTTCGCGTTTGGCCAGAGAAGAAGGTATCTCAACTCTCAACTTTTTCACATTCCCCATCTAAAAAACACGGGGAGACACAATAACATCCCATATTGCAATTGCGGAGAGTAGAGAGTGGAGCGGCGAAGTAGTGTAGATTCTTACACGAGGTGAGTAGAGAGATATGTACGCACTAAAACTACACCACACACCGTACCACACCAGCAAACCAGCGAAAAAAAACAGAGCAAACGAGAGAGAGACCAAGACCACAAAGGAGAGATACACACACAACACGCCGATCTGAACAGATAGTAATTCTATTTTTTTAATGGAAAAGGGTTAACATGAGATCTTATAGTATTCCCTGTCTTTCTTATAGTCTTTTTGGAGATTTGTGAAAATGCTAGTTGGATTATGCTTGCTCACTTTTTTAGTTTTTTTTTTCACATGGGAGATATTAGAAGAGCACAGCACTAATAATCAAGATAAAAGCCACTGACTATATGGAAGAGAGAACTGAATGGAGGAGATGATGATGAAGAATGCAGATGAGTTTGGAGTGATTTTTTGGGGGGAGGAGATGGGTTTTGGGAGATGAGTTGGATGGAGGGGGGATGGAAATGGAGTGTTTTTTGGAAATTTTGAGAACTTACCTGTTGGCAGCGAGAAGAAACTAAAAAAAGATGAAAATTTTAAAAGAAATTTGAGCAGGACATTGAAGCACAGAGTAATGTGTAAGCCACGATCTGCGTGAGAAAACTAATGGCCTCAGTGAAGAAAAGAGGTGTATCGGAGGAATGATTAGTAGTAAGAATAGTGAGGAGTTGTAAGAATCGTGGGGAATAGCATGGTGGAAAACGAGGAGGAGAAGCTAAGCTTGCTCGCACTAGGGCAGCAGTGTTGTTTTTTTACTTGGTTTCTCATAGCTGGGTATGCAGACAGAGGCTAACTTTGGTTTGTATGGAAAAATACTAGGTTCTTTGGCAAGCCTGTTCGTGCCAAGCTCTAAACTAGGCTGATATTTTACATATCGTTTGGTCTATTAGGTAGTTCAGAAAAATTATCGTATAAATCATGCACAGGGATTAGTATTAATAAATGGCAATTTTTTATGATTTGAAATTTTTTTTAAAGTCTCTACAAATTTTAATGCATACAATTAAATAATTTAAAAAAATACCGTTTGATACGTTAGAATTTACTACTGTTTTAGTGATTTGCCTATTACAGTTTTTAAAATGTTCTAAAGCTAAATGCAGTGCTATGATTTTCACAAAGTTCCATTGCAGTTCATATTATTATACTTCTCGTTAGAATATAACATAACCCGGAAACCTATCTTCAGTAAGTCGTATACATTAAATTTATCGAAATTCAAATGTATGCAGCAGTTTTGATAATTCCTTCTCGTATTAATAACTAAACGTTTTAGTTCTACACCAGAGATCAAATTCGAATGAGAGTAATTATTAAATTTTTTTTCATCATAAAATGTAAAATCATGAACACGATGCGACAGATTCAGCGCTTATATTATAAGATTATGCCAGATCGTGCAAATGAGAGCGGAGCAAAAAGCATGCAGCATGAGGAGTATGGAGTAGTGATGAGCCAGAGAGCACCATGACGAGACGAGTAGCACAATGTATTTTGAGTGATTAAAAGGGAGCATGGAGTAGGAGTTTCTCTCTTTCTTAACAAAAATGAACAAAATACATAATATGCCTGTCTTGAAGCGATCATGATATTACACTAGTGTTCTGCATGGATGGCTAAAAACATGAAATGGATTATGCGGCTCTACTTCTCTAGACGTTACCGTGTATTACACGACAACAACGGCATGATTATCATTATGTTAGGCACAAGGCAAGCAGGAATCATCCAAATAATATCGTTCATGCAAGACGTCCTGGCCTGGCCTGCTGAAAAGGTGCTCTGCAAACACGTTCACAATTTCTCATTCGTAAAAAAAGCATACACGGATGGATGATATATATGCAAGTTGCATCATCGCATGCATATCACCTTATGAAAACGCCGAGGTGTACGCATACAACTTGCTAGACTGCCATGCTTGCTCTTCTCAGTAAAACTCGCTTCCATCATAATTTTTTCCTTGTTTGCTCTCCATTCTGAGAGTTCAAGTCTACTTGGTCATCATGATGATGATGATGAAGTTGAGTGAGTAATGTGTGGAGTGGTTTGGTGGTGGTGTTTCCTCGCTGCTAAAAATTACGCTTTTTCGCTGCTGTTTTGTTGTTGGTGTGTGGTGGTGAGTGCCACGCTCAGCAGAAGAAGAAGAGAGCATCTAAAATGCACAAAGACATGAGCAGAGGATGAGGCTGATGAGGGGGAACACTGTCGCAGCATTTAGGCTTGCTAAGCTGCTCTCCATGCTGCTTTGTCTTTTGTTGCAAAAGTTGTTTTTCTCTCTCTTCAGAGGAGAGAGAGATGAATCTCTCATGCTTTATTTTCGCCGCTATAATGCCGCATGGATAGGAGGAGATGGATCTTCTTGAGACGATATTGTGTGAGGTGAGAAGATGTGTGAATGTATGAATATGAATATCTGTACACACAGGTAAAGAGTTTTCTGATTGGGGCTGTTCATGATTCGGGTACACTGATTTTTGAGCATTTTGCACAATTTATAAATTGTTTTGTAGACAAGTTGGTTAGAGAGAACGGTTTTCAGCGCAGCGTGGAGGAATATTGATTTGCGCTGAATTTTGTGTTTTTACATTGATGGATGCTGTTCCAAGTTTTGCTATGAATTGCTTCAGCGTTTATGGTATGGAACCTGCATGGAGAATAGATGCGTATCTATTTATTATGGACAATATTAATAGTTTACTAGTTTTAATAATATTATTGCTCTTCCTCGCATTCGCATTATGGTTTTTTACCTATATATTATGCATGCATGAGGCAATTGAGACGGCAAAATTAATGATGCTTGTTTTGGGCTATCGACCAAATTCAGCGACATTTTGACGCAATAAAACGTTGCTGTGTATTGTGTTGAGAATGATGATGAATATGATGATATGTAAGTTTGGTTCAATCAATATGTGTTACGATGTATGCATGATAAAGTGTAATTCCATGCATTTGGATAGGTAGATGAAGACAAAGAGAGATAGAGTCATGGACACGAAAATGCTTTGAGGTGAAGTGGAGACGCACTTACCCTTTTAATTTTTTAGTACTTTTAATGGTCATACTTGCGGATTACATCATGGAATAATATTTGAGTATTTATAGTCGACAGTCTATACTAGTTAGGTAAGGTCACACTTATCCATGTAGAGTAATGGAATGGCGGAACATTTTGCTGAGTCTGTTGTTAAAAAGTCGTGTGTGAGATTCCTGAAGGAGATTATGGAGTTGTTTTATTGCCATGAAATTATAATGATGATGATAACATGCTATGTACATAGGTTAAGTGTCTGGTTACGGTTGAAAACATTTGAAAACATTGGGGATAGCGGATAACATGCATGCAGACATTTTATGTCGCTGCAGTATATTTATGTTTATAGGACACTAATGACTTTGAAGGATGCTAAATTGTGTGCATAAAAAACATGGTTGTCTGTTAACTTTGTTTTTGCTCGGATCATTACTGGTTTTGTTCGGTTAGGTGGCAGAAAATATTTTGCAATGATTTTTTAAAATGATAACTGCAAGTTGATTATTTTAATGTTAGTATTGATAGTATTGCTTATGCCAATCCGTGCAAATTGATAAGGGCACGTTAATTTAATATGATACCATTACAAACAAAACTGTGATTAAATTAGATGATGAAATTAAATGTTTTTCAAATCGACTCTAGATGTTTATCCAGTTATCATTCCATTTTGTTGTATCAATCAATAACTTCATAATTTTCTGCCTACATTGCTACCGTTTTGTTTTACACGGATAGGAAGCGTTAGAAGCATTGAAAAAATTAAACGCATTATATTTGTATGCCGGAAGGACTAATGTTAATTATTAGCCCTTCTATCTTTCAAACTGTAATCAGTGATATTATGGTTAGAGCTGTGCATTGTAACGCAGTAACACTCATGAAGTGACAATGAGAATTCTCTCAGGTATCGGTTTATAGTTTATGCATCTTATTACCTCACTCACGTGCTATTCTACAAGGCAAGGCTCTCTACAAGCCACAGCAAAACAACAACTTCGTATTGCAGATTTCAGAAGAGCACACCACAATAATGTAAAAGTAAGTATTCGTAATGCCATCTATACCCACATGATTGCATCAATGTCGAATTGTATGATTTAACATTGCTTGAATATCATCTCATGTAACAATTCACATTTATCAAATAATAAGAGAGAATACTATCAATTTTGTTATTACTGCAGATGACAATAAAACATGGTATTATTGTGAATCAAAGATAGAATGGTAACTTGATCCGTGGTACTGGGATATTTCTTGGTATTACAATTCATCCCAAATCAGCAACAGAAGCGGAACAAGAATTGATTACAAATTTCCATGTCATCATCCTGCATTTGGAACGTTCACTGGAATCAATATAATTATGAGTTGTAAATGAAAAATTATTATGATACCGAAATTCTCACATGGTAATCGTAACGGCTACAATAATTAGAATATGGTCATTGAAAACAGCAAATAACACAAGTTTCAGACAACCTTTTCGCTCTCTCGTAAAATGAATACATATAGGCATGTCCTACAAAATAAGACATTTTAAAACAATTATTAACCTGATTCTTTAGTTAATAATAATAAGGTAAAATGCTCAATTTTTACCTTAAATGAGTATTTTATCTGTTACGCAATTATCCCATGTATTGAAACAAGACACAACAAAAATGGGGTGCGTTGTGCATTGCGAGCGATCAGAAAAAAACAAAGAGATGCAAAACAGTCAGCCTTAGGGATTTAGGAACATGCTTTGCGACGCCACTGTTACAATTACCTAATACAGATGGTGCTGATCCTTCTCTCTTCTGCGTCTGCCTAGACGAGTAACCTATTCGCTATTCCCTATAGTTTGTCTTGAATTCAGCCATGCGCAAAAAATGCAATTATGCAATGCAAAATATAGCAAATTAGTACAATGTAGCATTATAAATTCGTATTGATACAAATCACAGGTATTGAATTAATGGCCCATTACAAAAACATATATAAATATAAAGGAAGTTAGCAGTCCTCAGGCATTGCTATTGGTCACAAGTCACGGTCATAGTTTTGTAGTTAATTAATGTGCATGTAAAGAATTGAAAATTTCTTAACCTGAATTGTTAATGACGAAGCTTATCTTTCTGATAGTAGTGGAAATCTAAATGGCGATTCATGTGCCATTCACAAGATACATTAAAAAGTTAGTATTATGCGTAGAATCACACTACTACATACATGTTTGGGAAACCTCAATAAAGGTAACTTCCAAAAGTTGTGACATGACATAGATAAATGCAATTCACGTTATATCTCCTAATAAACGCACCATCTGCTACACTGCCACCCTTACATCCAGGTACTTTTTTGCCACTCGCATTAAGATTTAATCACGGACTGCGTATTTTTCAGTTTCCATCAAGGTCTTATTTTCCTTTGTTTCTTAATTAAGCATACTAGTCTGTAAATGCACACTCTGCTTAGCAATGTGTGCTCTAGCCGTGAGAAAGTTTCAATGTTGTAGCAGTCAGACGAGCCATTTTTTGTCTAAATCTCAAGTTCTGCGTGGATTACCCTTGCTAACTTCCTGTTCCACAAAAAAAGCATGCCTGCAAAAAAAATTCAGATTTCTGAGCACATATGGCTTGATTCAAAGAATTGGTATTTATCATTTCATCCACATCTATAGCAATTCTTTAACTCTTTTCAGCTTTCTTCCCTTGAATTCAGTCTGATTCACGAAAAACAATTAAATACGTAAAATTATTAGTGGGTATGATCCATGCAGATGGACTGATATTGTCATGCTGCAGATGGCAAAAATAATACTGTCATAACACTGGTAGGAAAGATGCCATCCTTTGTCATCATAAATTTGATGTTCTTCATACTGCCATTTCTGCGTTGAGAATTTTTAAATCACCAATTTTCATTGTGTTTAGGTTTTATGATTTTCAGAAGCCACTACACCAAACTAACATTAATTTTCAGTTTATGGGTATCCTGATTTTTTTATTTAGTAGAATCATGTCATATTTCCTTTGCATTAACCGTTATTGAATCGTTGTATGTAAACCTGAGGAAACACGTAGCAACAATTTCACCAACTGTCACTTATTCATTTCCGGTAAAATATGCTTATCTTAAATCCTCCTTTTACACCTTCTCCCCGAGGCAATATTTTAAATCTACTTTGCTGAGTGGACTGTGGTACCTTTCTTTGCACGTTTTATTGTGTCAACTTCAGCATGTGCAAACTGCATGGGAACAAAGACTTTTTTCATCATCATCAACTTGATGCAGTCCCACTCCACACCGGATGGGCAGCTAATAATCATTAAGGTACATATTTTTTTACCCTGTACAAATGCTCTGAATTTATCAGCTTGCGTAAATTACTTTTTATATTCAAGATGGAGTTTTTTAATCTGTCAATTTCAGAAACCATATGCAAGTGCCCGCGAATTTAAAGATGTTCTTCATCCGCAACATCTTCTGATCTTGTAATAAATTGATGATCCTCATCTTCCATACAATTTACTGTTCCTTCTGCAGCAACAAACATTTACTTTTTGATGGGTTATTGCAACATGCAAGCTGGGCGAGATGAACAGTAAAAAAAGAAGTGAGGATAACAGCATGCACACGCATCATGACATCCATTTTTTCAGTTTGCAATTATTGTGAAAGACTTGGTTTTCCTACTAAAGAGCCATCGGAAATTAAGTGGATGATTAAAGAATCATCGTTGTTGGTAGTTTAGTCTGTGCGGTTACAAGTTACCTTGAAACTCACTCCCAGACTATATATATGATCATCATATTACTGCGATCATTATTACTTTAAAAAGTGGTATATTTACATCTGCTCTTCTCACCGTGACTCTTAGACTAGCCACGTAATAAAGTACATGTAAAAAAAAGATGCACTTTTTGTTCAAGACGTTTTCTTTTCTCTGGAGCCTGCCATATGGCAACTGCAAAACTTGCTGCTCTGGTTGTTTCGCCGCAGAAACTCATTCTGAGACTTGAAACTGAGAAAAAAAGCAAACCTGCAAAATAACATGCATATATAGACACACACTCTGTTGTTTCGCTTCTAACGACAACTTTGATATCAGTCGTAAAAAATGAAACAAAAGTAAAGTGGTAATGGTAATCGAGAGGCAAATGGCCATCTAAAATGTGAAATAAATGGAGAGATAGCATGATAAAAAGTTGTTGCGTTTCAAGAGAGAGGTTTTCAGAAGTAGAGCGAAAATGTGCAGTAAAGTACATGTTTTGCGGTCTTTTTAGTGGGACTCTCTGATGATGAGCATGCCTACTATTACGTACAACACGAATCAACAGACACAGCATTAGCACCGTTCTTTGTTGGTTTGTTTGTCGAGACCTTCATCCTCGTCATCTCCAACCGCAAGCCTTTGTTTTTAACAAAGAGTTGTTTGAGCGGTTAAAGAGAAAAGGACGATGATGAGTAGTGGCACTGGTACATAATATGATTACTAAAATAATCCTGAATTTTTTTTCAAACAATTGCGAATCGGATGGTTTGTTTGGCACACTATTGCCGAATAGCAACAGACGAAGAAAATGAAGACGGAGATGATTATGCATTTTTCATCTCCAAGGTAGACCACTACTTCCAGAAAGAGAGAGAGGTTCCACTCTTGCAGAACAGATTATTGACGGCTGGGTCGTGCCTCTGCTTAATTATCGAAAAAAAATATATTCTTGGAAACACGATCTTTTCATTTCATCTTTTTGATTAATAAGCAGCCATAAATTTTCTTTAATAGTTTGTTCCTTAAAATATTTTTGCTCATCTGTCGAGTATTATCCGCAGCCACACACGTAATGAATGTATCGGTAATATGCATGTGTATTGATACCTTTTGTGACCACTTGGCTTGGCATGTGTCTCACCCATGATTAGATAGAAATCTCTTTTTTTGGTTAAATAACAAGTTGCTATTGTTCCTTTTTTAAAGAGGTTGCTAAAAAAAGGTTGTTCTTATGAAGAAAAATCCGAAGAAGTCCAGCAGCAGCAGACGGTTCACTGGAAGATGTTATGTTGCAGAAAACGATAAGTTTTAAAATGCATAGTAAAAAACGGGTCGGGTAAGATCTTGCTGGCATGTTGTCCAGCCAAAGCCGGTCTCATTTTTAGAGACCCAACGAAAAAGGCAGAACCTTTTTTGACAGACATTTTTGAAGAAAAAAAAAGATCCCCTTAAAAACATTCAATAATCTACACTGCTTTTTAACAGAAATCGATGGAAGCAGTATTATCCATGAAGTGACTGCATAGTATATTCCCCTTCTTCTAGAAACCTTTGGCTTTAACTTTTTTTAAAGATCAATCTGGATTTAAAAGATTTCTATTTCATATGACCCACATCCATTCCATGTGTAGAATATTGTTTTAAATCTTTAAACCAAGTAAAACATTTTTACACATTTTTGTCTCATGAAAAATGATAACCTTACCCTTTTTAATACCATGACAGTTCAGTGAGGCCTGAGAACAGTCGCATTAAAAAAATGCTTTCATGACTTCCTCTCTCCATAAAAATTCCAATAGTTTATTGATAAGAGTATCGAAGACAAGAAGTGGTTTATTTTTTTGTCACATTTTAGGTTTCGTTCCTCAACGTTGCAAAATTTATTCTTATTATTATTATTCGCCAAAGCCAAGGCTTAAGTTTGGGCAAGTTGATAGCAGATACATAGCCACAATATTGAAATGTTTATCTACTTGACATTTAGAGTAGAGACAGGACCTGGACGGCTGCACTGCTCAACTGCGAAAATGAAAGAGTTATCGACCTACAGCAATACAAAATTATGATAAACTTTTAAGCACGTAGTGCACAGTGCACCGGATTCGTTTCATTCATAATAAAATGATAACATATAATATGTATAACCGTTTGTGCCCATGAATTTCATATTTAAACATTATATAGAGTAAATGTCATATAAAAATAAATGATTAGTTTTTGTCTTCATTCAGACGCAATTCTGCTGGAGAAGATGATCATATTACAAGTTATTCACGACTCACGACAAGGATGACGGAAAAGACGCACAGGACACCCAGTGCTTGTCTGATGTTTTGTTATTACTGTACTACATAAAATTGCTACTCTACACAGCTCTTACTATGAAAAAAGCATGTGCAATAAAATAATACTATTTGCATCTTTGTGATACAAAGTGTCTTAAATAAATGAACGACATGGACCCATGCAGAAAGAATTTAAAAAGTCATTATCATCTTTTATGACAGAGTCATGGCAACTCTCCTTCTCTCTCTATTTTATTTTCAACGTACTCGTACTTTCATGCTCAACAGTTTTATTACGAGTTAAATGCTTTGTCATAAAAAACTATGTTGGTTTTAGCACTCAAGTCAAGTGTTTTAATGTCAACGAGTTAATGTGCATTTCCACCGCTCATGTTTGCAAAACATGTAGTTGGTTTATTGGTTTACATGTCAAACGCAGCGAAATCCCTTTCATTTTCGTTCCAGTCCACTAACTATATTTGAATGCATGAGCCTAATAAATTTTTGCATAGTGGCGTTCCACAGAATTTAGTCACAGCTTTATTCTTTTGTGTGGCTCTAGACGAAGGATGATATTCCCTCCTTTTTATCACATCGTCATCTCCATTTATATCATCCCAACATGCGCTGACAACCGTCCACTTATCTCCACACTAATATCCAGCAGCGTCGTGAAATTCAACTGGGATAAAAAGCCCCCAAAATCGTCTACAAAAGATTCGTACTTTGTTCACTATGATTTTTTTACAGCGTAATTTCCAATAATGAAGCAAATTCCAGCGTCTTCAAGACACGGACAACACAGCCCTTGCTTGTCGCATGCGAGTTGTTGCCATGCGCATACATTCCAAAGCAGAGTCCATTCATACAGTAGAAAAGCGGATTCCACAGATTCCTTCCACACAAAAAGCAATCAATGCATACATACAAATTATCACACAATAATATACATTTAATAAACCTCCAGCTTGTGTCTTTCTAGTCTCGTCTGACAACTCACCCAACACGAACTGCAGAGAGGATATTTCTTGATTTCCAACAAAAACCAATCTTCGTCTCATAATATGCAATAAAGAAAAGTGGTTCTATTCCACCACCATCATCATCATCACTATCATGCAAACCAATTTTGTACATGGACACATACAAGACTCATAGCACAAACCAACCACCGCCGCATCTCCTCGTCCACCTCCTCATCATAATTATTAACGTCTCTCCATGATCATCATCACCCATCCAAACCAGCATTAACCACCACCACCGTATGTTTTGTTAAAGTACACGAATATTGTTGTTCTCTTTTGAAGATCATCCCTCTATTTCTCTCGTGTACACATTCATATTATTATTGCTTATTTGCCTGATGGTCTTGGTGGTCGTCTATCTAGTCGTTCGTTGGTTAAATGTAAAGAGCAAAGGAAAAATGCACACACATGTTGCTCCAAGTCAGGGACGAAGAAGACGAAAAAAAAATCCCAAGATACTGGATGCACATATGCGAAGTCTCTATGAATGTATACTTATTAGTTAGGTATATCATATTTATATGCTATATGGAGGCAGTAGAGTAGGTATGCATAGAGGACATATGAGGATTCATGTATTGGAATCCTAAAAGATTAGCAGAAAGAGGAGGCAAGTCGGTTTTCCCAAGTGCAACAGTTTTTTGGGGCTTCGTTATCTTTTTTTTCTTTCGTTTTGCTCCGCTCTCTTTGCCTTTTTTCTCATATATGCTGTTGATGAAAGGAAGGTTTTAAGGCACACTTGTTTTCCACCGTTCAACGGGCTTACACACACTTTTCGATTCATTCTCTCCCGTACCTCGTCTTCCTCCGTTCAAATGAAAAAGAAAAAAAGTTATTAAAAAACACTTTTACTCTGCACTCTTGTCATTTTAAATGTAACCTCGAAATAGTTTTTAAGAGATGATATTATTGCGTAACGTTTTTTGTTACTCTTGTGTGCCTTTTGTAATCAAATATTTTTAATTACTTGTCGTTAATTTTTATTGTTTTTTGTGTTGTGTTCAACGAGAAATCAATACGCTTACTAATACAGTTTCTGTATTCCCGACAATCAAATATCGTATATTTTTAATGAATAGTAAAAATACCTCAGAGATATGCAAAAGGCTTGAAAAGTGATTTGTTACGACCGACAGAAAAAAAAAACATTTTTTGCAAAGAAATTAACAGTTATAGTGACTGAATATAAAGTATATATTTTAAAACGCGAATTCAAATCATAAAGTGGGTTGAAAAAATAAACATCACAGAATAAAATTTGTTCGGAGGAAGATGACGGATTAAATCCCTTCCTTTGCTTATTATGGGAAAACTGGTAAGTTTAACTTTCAACTTTTTCATACAATTCGTAGTATTCAAAACAACTTTATTTGCACGTGGATTACTGTTTCTATGTAAAAAAACATTGCATTTTGCAAACATTGCATTATTAGTATGATCATAATCTCATCCATGAGAAAAAGTCAACAGACTTGTAGCCAGGAAGTAAAAGTAGTAAACGTGTGAACGTTACTGGGTAGTCGTAAGAGTTAACTCATCATCAGCTCATTTTCAATATGACTGCATATACTTTTTATCTCACGTTTGATCATGTAATGAGAGTGAAATGTTCTCAAATACTTTCCAGTCATTTTTTTACTTTTCCATTCATTCTCGATCATTTCCAGTTCATTCATTCATTCCAGCGTAGTTCATAGTACATATTCTAGGGAAGCCAATGATATGAAAAAGTAAAAAAATTAAAGAGCGCAAAAGTATATTATCTCCAGTAACTATTAAATAGGCAGTGAAGACAATCTTTTTTAAAACACGACTATCAGAATGATTCCAGTTCAGTTTCATACATCCATCTTATCATGGCTGTCATGATTTTTGATAATCTTGGCGTGTATTTAATAATTACACACATCCACTGAGATGATGACAGCTTTGCATAGAATTTTTTTTACATCAACTAGGAAGTTTACATGAGCAACGATTATTTTGACAACGACGGTCAATGCATGTGTATTTGAGCCGGTGTGGAGTTTAACTGATAAATAAATCGTCATAAACTGCTGCGCTGATAGCGTAGTTACAAGAGAACATTCATAATAATGTCTGGTCAATATTATTATTAAAGTTCGTCTGCTTCCTTTTACATTCGCTCTCTTCTCACACTCTTTGCGCTTTACTTATACCGACCAACTGTTGAAACGTATATGAATGTATGAAGAAGATGACGAATTGTGTGAAAGTGCAAGTTTGTTATGCTGTTTGGTGTGTGGACTTTTAACCCGCCAATTCATTCTATATATATCCATTCACGGAAGGATGTGGTGGGGGTAGTACGCAGTAGTAAAAGCTTACTTGGACGGTTAATCCTATATTAGTTGTAAGGGTACATGTACAAAAATCAACGCGTAGTAAACAATGCGCAGTGAATGGGAACTTTTTCTCCCAATGTAAAAAGGGTTACCTTTACACACATACCACCTTATTTTGATGTTGAATGTAAAAATAAGAATAACGGTACAAGTAGATGTGTAACAGTCAAAAAATCCGCATAACATTATTTCCATCCTGTGGAACGGAAGAAGCCGACCAACTTTTATCTCCCATTTATCTCAACATCCTTTTAAAACATCTTGTTAAAATTCTCATGTCGCTCCAATGCTTTAATCCTGCCTTTAATTGACATTTAAAGCAATTCATTCAATATACTAATTACTACCAACGCAAACGAGATATGAAGAAGAGAAATCCGTTGAGTTGTCACCAGGGAAAAATTATTGGCGGCATAAAATGAATGGAATTACTTATGCACATTTTTATCAAGCATGAGTTACAGACGTGAATATGTAATACATCGAATAGTTTCAAGGATGTCTGAGAGAAGAATAGGAAAAAACCACTTCTTTCCATTTATTATCAACCCCTAACAAAGTATCATCCCTTACGAAATTCATTTTCCATGCATGCACACTTAGCCATAATATTACATTAGGTATGGGTAATAAAAACATGCGGACAGGGGGAAAATACACAGGTGTGCATAGTGCAACCTTTTGATCGTTGATTGTCGATACATGTACCTGTGTGTAATAATATTACCGAATCTCGTAATACCTACACAGGTAACCCTCATTATCTTACCTGGTCCAAGTAATTTTTTGATGAAAGAAAACACTGTCCTCACACACACCACCACCATACCACATGCATTGTGAGAAGTCTCGCGCTTCTCTTCTAGAGGACCGTTTGTACATCACAGACAAAAGGGGTTGCACTCACGATGAAACATTAAAGACACGTGAAGACACCCCAAGAAAGTTGGATTCTGATGGTGAGTTCTCACTTGACTACTATGAACAGCTCTTGAGAACCCAAGAACCCTCGCCCGCCTTCTTCATCTTCTTTCTTCTTGCTTTGCAATCTAATCCACGACGAAACAACGACGAAGGAGGACGTAGCAGCAAAAAACCAAGACGCATAACATCAGATCATCCTCATTATTTGTTATCATCATCATCAATTCAAGTGCTGCTGCTGCCACAGCCACAACCATTAAATCTTCCATTTGATTATTATAAGCCATCCAGAGAATGAATGAATGTGCCGCAGCGATATACCTACTTGTTACATGTATGCATATAGCAAGACAAATACAATGGACATAAAAAATTATTTGTATTGTTGTCGTCCGAACAAAATGCTATGCATATTATGTCTATCTGTATAGAAAATAGTTTATGCGTGGATATAGAAAAGTAACAAAAAAAATCCATAATGAATATCATAACCAATATGAGATACAAGTATTGCCTTGACTATTAATCCAAACTTCAAAATGGTGATAGCGTCATCGTCATCTCACCGCACTGTTGTCCTTCTTGGTTTTCATATTTCGAGATACCCTCTCTGTCGATTAATATTTTAGGTAGTTTTCGTAGTTCACTGTTATTGCTTTGTTTCCAATATTAAAATTGATTGTGAACTTCCACTTGAAATAGCTGCAAAAATGTACCTAGGGAGAAACATGTCATCATAAAGTAATTTAAGCGGAGGGGCAGAGAGAAAACGAAAGAAATAAAGAGAAATTATGACGATGATGATGAACATTACTCTCAAAATTTGCCCTTGGAAAATTTTTATGGGAATATGTTTTAGCAGGATGATGCGGATTGAAATTTGCTCCCACAGCTCAAAAGTCATCTTGAGTATATGCATGCGTATTTGTGTGCAGGCAGAGATAATATGTTCCATATGTTTAATCTGGTCGTTTTTCGGCAAAAAAATCATAAAAAATGGTTTATGAATGTATATATGTAATGTATTGTATGTAGATTTGTATAGTTATTTTTTTATGAATGTAGGAGTAGATAAAGACTTGCGAAATTAGCCTAATTTCGCGTGTTTAGTGGTCTTCTCTTGTCATTGAAGCTTTTCGTGATTGCTTTGTGGCGACGCTGTGGTGACGTCTTTCTAATGTGTCATCAGATACAACAGAATAGAATCGTATGATTAGGGTGAAGACTGAGACACATTTTATTGTTCTATTATTGTGGCAGCGACTTATCGAGTCAAAATCTTCGAACAAGATACGAATAATTGCATTGTAGAAAAAAAATGTTTTATGATATTTATCTCAACCGAGCCAGGGAATCTGTTCTTTGACCTATGCACTCTGAAAGTACCATGAATAAATGTCTCTTCCAAAAGTGTGCATGCATAGTGGTAATCATTTCAAGGCTTATAGGTTTCTAATTACTCAAATATTTTGTTTTGATAACCGCAGTCATTACATACAACATATCTAAAAGTAAATGCTTTGGCATTATGCATTTATTTGAGTAAAAGTTTCGAACTTTAAGAATCAAGAATGTTTTTGTGCATGTAATAATATGCTTTACATACAAGGTGTGGTGACATTTTGTGTCTATCCTGTTCTAGACGTTTCGGTGGTTTCATTTTGTAGATACCTTCTACTTGCTTCCTACATATTTCTACCTTTCTAAATGTATTTGTATTCACAACAATATATACATTAAACTGTCTTGCATATTACGTTCTATATCACAGTTAAATTTGCTTGCCAAATTAAATCTATAATCTATGACCTCTGAATACTAAATTTTGTCAGAGAAAAATAATTTGGATTAAGAAGCATGTCTTCGTGTAAGCAGTTTCTTCAAGCTAATGAAAATGGCAAAACAGATTTAAAGTTAAAAGACATACCAATATCCAGGGAGACAGACATGGCCCACGATGGTGTGCTCCATTTTAAATGGCAGCTAGGAAACCTTTCTCAAGTCTCTATGCAAAGTTTATCGCAAAAAGTGGCATCGTATTGCAAATTTGTTTTTGAAAATGTAAACCAGCAAACTTGTGTGCATTCACTGTTCCACCCGCAGGATATAAGATTGTCATTCAGTGAAACATAGCATCTTTCACACCAATTTTGACGATAGCAGCGTGTTTATTAAAGAATGTCAAGCATGACAAACAAATCAGTTTTGGTATCACCAACATAACTTGTAAATGAACGGGTGTGCATACCTACATACACAAAATTCCATTCTCTAGGCTACACGAGCTCTATAATATTCAGTTTTTCTCTTCATTATTTCAATATCTCTTTTGAATAGTATTCATATGAGTGGAGAAAAAAAATTCCAACAGGCATCGATTCGGCGACTTGCTGCTTAATAGGATCTTATCTTTCTTCGAAATGTTCAAGAAACTGCTACTTTTGTACAGCGAAAAATTTCCTACCAGGCAGGCAACAAGATGTAAGCCTGGTAATTGTACACCATGAAGAAAAAAAGAAAAAAAAGAGAAAAATCCGTTACAAAACATTAAATAAGGAAAATAATTTGTTAGGATGATGACGATAACAACTAATTAAATGCGATATCACTCATTTCTCCTTTCATTCGTTCCAATTTCTTGTCCATGTGTTATGCATGCATTTAGGTTTCATATGAACTGTAAATCCAGCAGAGGAAAAGATGAAGAAATGTAGAAAAACATGCATGAAAACACGTCTTTTACAAAAGCTAGGGGTGGATTAGTCAAATACGAAAAATGACATCCTCATCTTCAACCCAATTTTCAATATTAAAGCATTATAGATAAGTTGTTTCTTCCAATGAGTGAGTCTTCCTTTGAGTGCGTAAGTACTTTGTTGCATGCGATATGTGAATGGGAGAAAGGAAATTTGACTTACTTTTTTATGACATGTGTCGTGCTATATTCCAGCCTAACATACTTAGCTCCCATGCTGATCAGATCCGAAATGTCATTTTATTCATTAACGGAATTTATTAAGGAAAGATAAAATTTCAATGCCAAATGCAGTTCATATTAATATGCTGTTAGTTTTGAGGATTTAATACGAATCTGAAATACATTGTTACAATATGCAGGACTGGAAATATAAAGGGACCCTTAATATTAATGATTACTGTATAAGGATGGTGATTGATACTGATATGTTATGAATGAATGCAAAAGATAAGGCAGTAGTATGATCATGAAATGCAAGTGAAAAAAAATGAAGGCAAGGTGAAATCCATTTTTTAATATAATACCTACTTATTTATTATCTATTCTGTTTGTGTTGATTTTTGACAGATAAGTCCAAGTTTAAGTTGGATATCATCAGCAAAAGTGGCCGAGAGAGCAGTGGAGTGGGAGAGAGTGGTCGTTGCTATAACTGCTGCTACTGCTGCTGGTACAGCACCATAAGAAAATAATATGTATAACCAGACAATTACTAGTATTTCAGCAGCTGCAGACTCGACAACAAATTATGTTTCACCTTTAATAGAGTCCTGCTCCGACTCCGAATCAGATAATATTATTATGGTTAATAAGCAGTCAGCCGTGAATCGGTCTACTACTCATCATCACCATCATCTTTCATCTAAACAAGCCAGCAAACCTGTCAAGCAGTTTGCATCTATCAGAGAGCGAGTCAACAACAGCAATTTACCGATTCCAGAAATCAGCAACAATAGCAGTGACAGTATTTTTTGTAATAGCAGCAGTGGCAGCAACATTGTTCCCAGCAAGACAAGACATCATTCTGGTGAAGGAGAGAATCTACAAGAAGAAGAGGAAGATTGGCTGAAAATGATGGATTCTGCAGGCAGTCCAAAATGTTCTAGTGGGCCACAAAGCCCAGACTCTGAGGGGGAGAAAAGAAGGGGGCGACCAAGGTCAGATGTTGTCATGAGCCTTATCATGCAAGGCACATCATCCCCCAGCTCTATCAAATGCAATTACTGCGGCCGGGTGTTTCCAAGGGAGAAGTCCCTACAGGCTCATTTGAGAACGCATACGGGTGAAAAGCCCTATGTCTGTGATTTCCCGGACTGTGGTCGGGCGTTTACCCAAAGTGGTCAATTGAAAACGCATCAAAGACTTCATGCGGGGGAGAAGCCCTTTGTCTGCTCTCATGATGGGTAAGCAAATCTTTGCATTTTTGTGAAATTTTCTTTCATTTTTGCATGAAAACTTCATCTCATTAGTTTCACGTGACAAACCTACTGAAAAAACATTTCCGTTTCAATTTCCATACTAAGATGTGGGGAATACCAAACGTTTGGTAACCCTTTTCTCATATTTGCATAGCTACCTATCATAGTCGCTGTTCCACTCGTATCAGTCGTAGAAAGTTAAAAAAGAGCAAGGAAAAACAAGCCCACTCATAAATGTTGACTTTCCTTGTTTTCGCACTTGTTCTTTTCCCCTGTATTTAATATTTTTTTGTTTGATTTGACGCAGCGGAAAAGGGTAAATACCTCTGTTTAGTTGCCTGTTATTTTGGTTTGTTTCCCTTAAAATTGCACAGTTAGCATTTATATCGTTTATTCGTCATCATGGGGAATTAAATAAATCACGTAATCAAATTCATCCTCACATTGTACCAAAGTAGGTGTTATTTATCGTGTAAACTTTAGGAGCACTGACTCCACATAATTTGATAAGCCAAATCTGAAGTCATGATAATATGAGCGACTCAAAAATCAGTACAATAACAGGATGGCTGGCTTCATGATTCCAAATTATTTAACAATCCATCGCAAATATTAACATTTTGGTGGAGGGCACATGATAATACAATGATATTAGAATACCAATTGCTCCCCATGAAAATAGTGATACCTAATCAAAAATTTAATGCAGAAATCAGATAACTTTTAAACTTGACTTTGTTCTGAATGCATACATATATAATGGTACTCACTCTACATATTACATAACGCATCTTGCCATACTGCCGCACAGCCATTCAAGTTGATTGGTTTCTATTTTGCATTATAGCACTTCGAGGTTTTTAATGGGTGGATTCATAAAATGGCGGATGTCCACCCACGTATCTTATGCATATTATATTAAACACCCAGGTAGTGTGTGGAATTGGTCAGGATATGAATGATAATTGATTGATGACTATGTGGAGGATAAATAGTAGGAGTTTATTTTAGTCATGTATTATCACGCTTTGATGCATGTATAAAGGGTTATATGAGATGTATCTTGTCATTACTCCTCCACACAATACACTTCACTTAATATTTACAATGGCTTATGACACAAACATGATGATAAGAAACGTTTTAACGATAAGGCTTTTTAAATTTTATCCCAAATGCAGATGCACTGTGCGCTTTACCCATGCCAACCGTCACTGTCCTCATCATCCAGACGCTATTCTGAAGAGATCCAACGATTGCGTCCTTCGACCTGTTATCACCAATGACAGTGCCCAGGGAGAGCAAATCAAGCAGTGGTTGGAAAGGTGAGACAAAATGAGTTTTAAATTTGAATGTAAATTGGTCCTTCTGATATGAAATTGAGGCATTATGGAATACTAAAGATTGGGCTTACTTTCACCATATCACAAGCTGAAACTAGCATACAGCACTACACACGACAAAAATGACAAGATCTTAATGCGAGCAAATCAAAAACACCTTTATGCATAACATGCCGACTATTATCGATAATCATATAATCGGGTTAATAGAGTTGATTTTGATATCATTTTCTCTTTTTTCTACCAAATAAAAGGTATCGGAAGGACAGAGAACTAGCCTCAAAAGCTGCTGTCACTCCTCCAACTCCAAAGCCACGCCAAGCAAAGAAACGTCCAGCCGTAGGAACAGGAAAAACCCAAAAGTCTATTCACAATCACGACAGCATTTACGATGATGACAGCGATTGCAGTAATGATGTTAAGCGGAGACATGATTCCTTGTCAAGAAGCGAGACGAGTGGTGATGAGAGACCATCTTCCGTAATCACGGCAACACCACCGCCCACATCAGATCTTCTAATCGACCAAATTCTCTCCGGCAACCAAACCATTCGAGTCATTAAAACCAGCAAGAATAGCTCCAATGCTACGACCATCACGACACCAGTGTCCTCTCAACTTTCTCCAGTAGCTACAGACGAGAATGTATGTGTGGATCCTGAGACGAAGCAAAGGTATTACGCAAATCATGCAGGGTATTTGTATCCAAGCAACAGCATTCAGAATAGCAGTAATAACCACAACAGCACAAATAGTATTAGCAACAATGCTACCGTCATCAACAACAATAATCACAACTTGGCTATGACAAACAGTAATGGACAGTCTTTGGGTAACTACCACCACAACTCTTCCACCCAAGTGACTCCAATGGGAATTAGCTTCCAGAGTAATTGTATCCGAGCACATCATGGACACACTACCCCAAAATCTTCCCAGTCGCAACAGTGGTCACAGCGAAATCTCTCCCATGGGGATTATCATGGTAGCGGTGGCCACAAGCCTGCAAAACTAAAACGAAGATGGTTGGAAGCCGCATTGGAGCAATCTATTGAAGAGGATTGCCGTGGAGGGGATGCACGCTCACCAAGCGTCAATCAATCTTCCAACACTGGCAGCAACGCTACAACAACAACAACAACTCCAAGTAGTGATAATAATAATCAGTATGACATTTACATTAGTAGTTACAATAATAGTAGCAGTAATAACAACAACAATAATACCAATAAAAATTATTACCATGCCTCGCCTTCGCTTGCAATAGGACGAGTAGGTAACGAAGACAATCATCTTCATCATAATAATCAATATGACAATTTACAATTACATTATCAGGTATCAAATACCAAATACATGATTGATAATAGTAATAGTGGACGTAACAGTCCTCATCATCAGACCGCTACTAATATTACCGATGGTTATTATTATTACACTAATGCAACTCCTCCCCCGCCACCTACCTCTTCTTCTTCGTCTGTGCGACCATCCGTTCTCGTAATGGCTCGGTCAGCTTCCAATAGTCCAAGCCCTACTGGAATCCTCAACGAAAACAGTGCTACTCTTGCTGCTGCCACAACTTTGCTAAACTTTTGTAACAAAATTCAGGCCCAGTCAGTTTCCACGGCTGCTACTGCTACTCCACTGCATTGAGAAGAAAGTATGCCACATTTTTAATGAAAAAATATTATATTGGCCACGATTAATACGTATGGACAATACTACACAAGTCTGCACTTATAAACAATACGCTCGATTGTTCTAATCACAAACAATCAATTATAAATGACAATAAACTATGCACAATAGCTTTTTTTAAACCATGAAACTTAACTTTTGGTTGAAACGAGTATGAGTAAACATTATAATAGATATATATTGTATGTTATAGGATATATATATAAACACATATTATATTAATTGATGATCTTCAAGAAAGTAACATGTTTTGCCAGAATTCAACAGGTACGCTTATTATACAAGAGTATAAATTCAACAAAATGATACAAATGGTTATACTACTGTAACAATCAGAGAAAACTTGATACGCTTTAGTTCTTCCCAGAAGAAGAGTATTCTCTCCAGAGATATATCTTTACCAGAAAACAAAATAATGGAAACAAATCAAGAAACGAAGACGCTTATATTCATTGTTTTTACATTTTTTAATAATAATAGTTTTTCTAAGTAGTAGTGTTTTAGGATGTACTCGCATAAAGTTGACACTTGTGTGTCATCGTAGTTTTATGCGAGCTCATAACAAGATCACAGTTTTATCTGTGGGACCACGAGTTTCATTGTGATTGACAAATCATATATTGCTGAGTAAAGGATGCTGAGGGAGAGAAAAAATAAATGTTTTAAGGAAGGTAACGAGAACGCTTTCAACTTTATATTAGGTAGAGTAGATAAGATTAGCTTAACAAATATTATTATTATTATTCTCATGAAGAGAAGAAATATTGATAAATCCATAACGACTGTCTGCTTACTTGAGGAGTCTCTGTATTAAAAAGACTTTACCAACACCTCGTTACAAGTTATTACAATTTATTAACTTTAATTATTATTATTACCATGGTCATGATTTTTTAAATGGAGACTAACATTATGTGTAATAGCTCTATACAATCATTTATAGACGCGAACAATCAATTATCTGAGTAGAACCAAAATATATTGCAGATTTTTTTATTACTAATACTTATTATTATTATATGAAAAAGTATAATATTCCTATAAAGTAACTCAAGAACAATCAGTACCCGCTACAATAGTTACTATGTCAGTTTATATTAATCTTACATACTACCGGTTAATCAAAACAATCAATTATGATGATACTGCTATAATAAGTATTAATAGTCAACAAAGATATTTGTTTTTATGATTTATAATTCCACATTCTTTGGAAAGTGAATGCATGAAATAATGAAATGTAAATTGTGTGTAAGCTAAAAGGTATGGGTATTATGCACACAAAAAAGACAGCACAACAGCACAAGAGATAGTAAATTTCACAATGTATATAATTTAGACAATCGTACGCACGTGAGAGAAAAGTATAAACGTAGAAAAATAATAGTAAATAATTATTGTATTAAAAAATACATGCATAATACATATTATATATCAATCTTCTACATTGTAAAAAAAAATTATTCGACTGTTGACAATCGACACAAAAATATTATTATTCTTGGTTGAATAATACAAATAAAAATTAAATATGACTTCAAAATGTTGAACGGTCGGCTCGTGAACTTCTTAAAAATCCATTTTAATTCAGTTTGAAAAATCATCATTCATAAAAGCAGATCAATATTTTTATTGGATACAGCATAGCATAACACACCATCAGATTACTAGAAATCTAACTTCAGCATCTTTGAATGGAAATTGAGCTCGATAATATCTGGAAGTTCTATATGAAAAATCTTTCAATTCTGTTTGCTACTAGTAGAAGAAAAATTTATCAGCATTAATCTCACTGCAGACGGGACCAAAACAATTACAAAGCGGAATCAAATATCTAAACGAATCTCGAAAATATTGAATTACACTTGTTTTAAAGCATTTTCGTATTGTAATATATCGCTATGATGCTAAACTCGTTTTACGTAGAAAACAAACTTTGTTTGATTGACTAGCCATCTGAATAACCAATAAAAAGTCTTTCTTCGTATACCTATTTCTATAATTTTTCTCATGTTTTGTGCATGTTCACGTCCTTCTTAGACTGACTGCCCATACAAATCGTAATTTAGAGTTGTGTTTCCTACAAATGATTTTCTATGTTTTGTAGTTTCGGCGAACGCAGAAACAAATGATAACGAATCAATAAAATATTCACGGGTATTACTCAATAGCGACTTTGGCATTTCTTTGTCTTCTGCTGTTGTTCAAGATTTACAATTTACGGTGGTGGCAGTAATGTAATGTGTCGTTTTACTAGATAGCAATTGCTGATTGCTAATTGCAATAGCATTGATGGCTTTTCTGACCACCTAGGACTACATTGTCTTTCTTGTTTTAATAGATATTTTTCGGTACTAATGTTTTATTTGAATGACATATTACCTTTGATTTCCACTGATAGGTGTCATAACAAAGTTATAGGCAACAAAGAGAAGATCATCTTTTAGAATATGCAGTATATCATAAATGAATGATTTTAAGTAAGCATCTTTATCAATTTAAATTTCTAATAAACTGGCGTGGTGTAACTGGGAGCAAACATTGTTCTCATTCAGTTCTTAAAACATTCAAGCACGTGACCAGTCTTTGTGAGTGTTTTTGATAAGGACAAAACATTTATTAAAGAACCATCTCATATCCCCCATGGAAAAGAGTAAAACAGGAAAATAAATGATTCATCCTCCCATAAAAGTGTCACGTAAGTTTCCTGCCAACAAAAAATGACAAAATTGAAAAAAACGACCGCTCCATTAACCACAAGCAAACCCATTCTCTCAACAACAACAATGCGCCATGTCATGCCAAAACCGTTGGAACCGTGACTGTGTTGTACGCACATCCAAACAAACGAAAATATACATATTTATAAACAAAAT
>JAQIXX010000888.1:0-44308 GCA_034700605.1 Willowsia nigromaculata
GGCTGCTTGGTGTATCCAACTATGGATTTAATATAGACGGGATACCGTACTACGAAGACCGAAGTCCAGCTCTGGTCGTGGAGCACGAATGGGACCACTGCTAAAACAAGAAGAAAAAGTAGATCGGAGAAATTATCAGGAACAGCAGATCATGAAAGCAGAGCTAATATTTAAGTTTAGATTTTATATGGGAAAGCCACTTCCACTGCATCTGGTGTTTATGGTTTCTGGTTAAAACTTAAATATTGTCTCACTGCATGTGTGATCTTTAGTGCAGTTTTATTTGTGTAAGAACGAGCCACAATTTTACATGGGCAAACAGAAGGTGGCATATCAGTAAGTAAGATGAGAAAATATTATGGAAATATTATGCACATACATATTAACTACATAGTGTGTGGGGTCATTTGTACATGGATTTTGTACATTGTATGTGTTAACAGTATGTGTTTGTTCATTTAATTTTTAATTTTTAATTTAATTTTTGAACAAACGATTAAGATATAGAATAATTTTCCACTTGAATATAGATGGCCATAGCCATAATGTCCATGTCATTGGGTGTATTTGTCCACTCCATATTATACTCCGTAGTCCATATGATGAGCAAATATAAAGTATGCAAAAACTTTTTATGTTCACTCACGTATGTGTATTATGACTGAAAACTTGTACTTTAAACGACATATTATAACAGTGTACATATGCATACATGTGTTGTGGGAGGATCATTTTTAAACATTTCTGTTCCCAGCTTCCGGGGAAGTAATCAAGCATTTAAATTAATTTCATTAAGCTGCAAGAATTAGTACGTGTACGTGTATATATAAGCAATTTAGTTTGTATCTGTAAAACAGACGAAAGACAAATTAGGAATTGGCTGCAAAAAGTGCATTCTACTTTCGGTTTGATTTCAATTTCCACAGGAAGAAGTTTTTTTTAGCTTAGTGATGTCTCTTGTGTATGCGTGATTTTAAATAATACTCATTTTTATATTTACAGATCGAGATTCCAATAATATTGTAGATGAAAAGGACTTGCCGTTAACAGCTAAAACTGAAGGAAGACAATAAGTCAGTGCTCGAAGAGGAAATCGGACCAATTTTTGCTCCTCCAAATTAGGCTTTCATATGTCACAAGGCAAAGTAACAAGTAAAACGATTGACTGAGTAAAAGTAAGGGAGGGACTTTTCTGAAGCTCTGCTGGGCAGGTAATTTTCAATGGAATTGAATTGGTTGTTATGATTGCTTTAAAAACTCTAGCGCTTGTGAAAAAATTGCTTTTCCAAATACTCGGATTTCAAAAAAATGATGTGATAATAATTTGCAATTTTTTACTTTGTTTTGCAGCTAGTACTTAAAACAGGAGCCCCACATTATATTCAACTTTTGTACAAAATGTTTAGCTGGATAACTAAGGATGATGCGAAGAAGAAGAACCAGGAAGTGTTTGAAAGTGTCACTACTGGTCTCAAAAGCATTTATAAGCACAAGCTCCTTCCATTGGAGTCAGCTTACAACTTCCATGATTTCCATTCCCCGGCCCTGGATGATCCAGATTTCGAGTCCAAGCCGATGATAATGCTGGTTGGACAATATTCTACTGGGAAAACGACTTTCATCCGTTATTTGCTTGAAAGGGATTTCCCTGGAATTCGAATCGGTCCAGAACCAACCACGGATAGTTTTATAGCTGTGATGCACGGTGAAAAGGATGGAATAATTCCTGGAAATGCCTTAGTTGTCGATCCAAAGAAACAATTCCGTCCATTGTCTAAATTTGGAAATGCATTTTTGAATCGTTTTAATTGCTCCATGTTGGACTCGCAAGTTTTAAAAGGAATATCGATTGTGGACACGCCTGGTATCTTGTCTGGAGAAAAACAAAGGGTTGACAGGGGCTATGATTTCACTGGTGTTTTGGAATGGTTTGCGGAACGAGTGGATCGAATCATTTTGCTGTTTGATGCACACAAGTTGGATATCTCAGATGAATTTAAGAGGTCAATTGAAGCATTGAAAGGTCACGATGATAAAATCCGAATTATTCTCAATAAGGTAGGCATTGAAAAATGACACAATTTCGATTTAACAGTGACTATTGATTGATATTTGCCATTTCTCCTGATTTTCAAAACAACTAATTAACCACAAATATTCCAGGCAGACATGGTAGATCATCAGCAGTTGATGAGAGTGTACGGAGCTCTCATGTGGTCACTAGGGAAAGTTCTCCAAACGCCAGAGGTGGCGAGAGTGTATATAGGGTCATTCTGGGATCAGCCACTCAGATATGATTCGAATAGATTGTAAGTTTACTTATTTTATTTAGTGTCAATTTTTGTGATCATGAAATTCTAAATGTTATTGTAACACATTTGCTGGCGTATTTTGCAGGCTTTTTGAGGCAGAAGAACAAGACTTGTTCCATGACTTGGAAACTCTTCCCAGGAACGCTGCCTTAAGGAAGTTGAACGATCTGATAAAGCGAGCGAGGCTAGCAAAAGTACACGCGTACATCATCAGCTCCCTTAGAAAGGACATGCCTTCCATGTTTGGCAAGGATTCCAAGAAAAAGGAACTCATCAAAAACCTCGAGCAGATTTACCTGCAAATCCAAAGGGAGCATCAAATTTCTCCCGGTGATTTCCCGGAAGTTAAGAAGATGCAGGTTCGTAAACTGACAATGACATAATAAATACTTTACTCGATAATGATTTTGTGGAAACTGTCACCCCAATTTGGACTTATTTGGAACTCATAATATGCATTTTCATTTTTAGATGGAACTGGCAAACCATGACTTTTCCAAGTTTGCAGCCTTAAAACCAAAGCTTCTGGAAACTGTTGATGAGATGTTGGCAAACGACATTGCAAAGTTGATGGACCAAATCCCAATGGAAGATGCGGCAAAGACACATCTAAGCTCTGTTGTAAGAGGTGGTGTTTTCTCTGGTGTGCAAGATACCGATACACCCTTTGGTTTCAAGCAGTTTGAAGGTGTCCAAGCTGGACGAGGGGAGCAGGAATGGATAGTTGCAAAGGAAAAGTACAAATACGATGAGATCTTTGAGCGATTAGTCAACAACGAAGGGAAAGTTGCTGGAGCTGCTGCCAAGCAAGAAATGGTCAAGTCAAAGCTCCCCAATAATGTGCTTGCAAAGGTGACTTTAAAATTTTTATGCTGAAAGTTGAGCTGAACTTGTACCTAAGAAAGTATTAAATCATGGAAATTATTGTTACAGGTCTGGAAACTTGCTGACGTTGACAAGGATGGGATGTTAGATTCTGAGGAATTCGCTCTGGCAATGCATTTAATTAACATAAAACTAGATGGTCATGATTTACCTGAAGATTTACCTTCCCACTTGGTACCTCCATCAAAAAGAATTATGATGATTGACGATTGAAAATTAAGCATAATTGAAGACTACTTTTAAGAAGGAACCAAAATAGAAATAACAGAGAAATAAAACTACTATTCAATCCATACAGTCAATCAAAATTACTTTTTAAACCGAAGAAATATAATATATAATAAAGCTCTTTTAGTCTTTAGAGAGTAGAGTTAGTATAATAATAATATGCATATCTTATAAATTAAGCTCGCACCTTTAGCCATAAAACCTTCTTCATCCAATATCTAGACTAAATAATATATAATCTTTGTGTATTATCATTTGTACATGTAACTGATTTGCAGATTTCCCTGTTATTATTTAGTTGTAAATATGATTTCTTAAGTTAAGTTATCCGATCCTGTCCCATCGATACATACACCGTCTATGGCAGAATTCCTTTCTACATCAAGGACAGAATGCAGACGGATACCGGAAACAAGTGCTTAACTACATGCCTTATTTTTCATACTGAAATAACTATTTGCCAATAACTGTAATGTATATCTATTATAAGAAACTTTTTAACATGTCACATCAAACGACCACACGTGTCAACAAATTGCAGACCGCAGCACAATACTATCGAACTGAACTGGCATAATATATAAAGCATTGTTTCCAACTCTCAGTTTGAAAAGATAATGCATCGCTTAATTGCATGTAATCTAATATGTAAAATCCATTTGTTCAAAATTCTTTTACTATAAATTATTGTATCAGTCGAGTTTCATTTGAATAAAGATTCATTTGTCATTTTATGAAATCAAAGTTAAAAGTTTTCAACTGCTTGGTTAATTGATTTTCAATTGATTTTATTATTGAGGAAGTAAAAGGAATCTCTGTACAATAATAGCTACATATAAATATTTTATATAATTAATGATCTACACATTCATATCAATAATATAAACGGAATAACATCATCAAAATTGTTTAAAAAATAGGTCAATCAAATCTTCACAGTGTGTGATGCCTATGAAATGCGTTCAAAATGACATATTACATTGCACAACCTAAACATTGCGGTATAAAAGCATCAATTTATTTTATGATACAACAATAATACTAAGGCAAAAATGACTCGTCTGCGGTTGATTGTTATTTAAATTACATGACACACTATAAGGATAGTAATGCATATCGACCGACTTTTGCTTTTCATACGGATATTTCGAGTTTAGAAAAGAAAACTAATTATGACCGCGATCAAGATATTATTACTATTTATATTTACGATTTATGGCTATGAAGGGAAATCATATCAACGTAGCATAAATGCCTTCAATTACCTAATCAAGTTTCTCCGTACAAATTAAAGCTAAAAATGTGTGAAAGAAGTCTGTCGTTGTAAGAGAAACGGTATTTTTGGTTGATTGATATTGTTGGTACATATAAAAATTAGGGATAATATTACTGTAATAATGCAATTTACAGGGCAAGTCTAGATTATAAACTTATCCCTGTATTTGTAATGCTCCAAACACACCAGCCAGCATGTCCGTCTTGCTATCATCCAGAACATTTGTCCCACCATACCTATAGAATAAAAAGAGAATTCGAATACAGATTCAACCTAATTGTGATTATATTTTATAAAAGTCACAATATGATTATACCTTTTGGTAATCTGGTCCGCCGCCCAAGAAACAACTCTGGAGTATTCCTTCTTATCTGCAGGAGGCACTCGAGGGTTCGTACTCAAACTGGAAGCACACTACATAATAAAAAACCCAGTAATACGTTAGCTTGTTATAATACATACCTATTTAGATACATAACAATTTATAAAGAAAACCGCTTAATGACGCCTTACCAAAAATAATCCAAAGAGCGAGCGCATGCTACTGGGTTTCAACTTCAAAGCCTGTGAATAGTAAGCAAGCGACAGTTTCAGATTTTCGATTCCTCCCATCGTGTAACGAATATCACCAAGTCTTTGATGTACGAAGAAGTTGTGTGGAGTGTGAAGAACCAGTTCCTCGGCACAAAAAACTGCACGGTTGTATTCTCCTTCGGACAGATACAAATCACATAGCTCTGACCACGCCTCTTGGTCACTCATAAATCTGGAAAAACATTAGAAACAGTACATAGTCAAGTATTTTTGTAACGGTGGGGTTTATAAAGGGTAAAAAAAGGTTCAGCCCAATCACAGTACTTACTTGTTCAAATATTCTGATAACTCCTTTATCGCTTCTGACGTTTTACCGAGGCTTTTGAGGATGGCAATTTTTCTTTTGTATGGTACGGAATTAGTAGGATCACGTTCAATCATAGAATCCAGTCCTTTCATTGCATCCTCATGTCTTCCCAGTAAGTTCAGTCTCTGAATTTGCAGTAGCCTAAACAAAGATTTAAACCAAATTCTGTTGTTATTTACTGCAAAGTTATGATTTCTCAGAAATCAAATAGAACCGAACATATACCTGACTCGTTCACTCTTTGGAAATCGTTCCTTTAATTCCATTATTAAATCTTCTGCAATGGGTAAATTATGCATGTCCATAGCTGCGACCGCTACCTGTTCCATTACCATCCATTCTAGAATTGAAAGGGAACCAAAAATGATTAAAAATATATACCGCCCTAAATTAAGGTCAACATCATTTAGGTGGCACTCCTTATTTCATTTTTACGTACTTTCATCTCCCAGCTTGGACAAATTGGACCCAATGTATGAAATAAAAAGATCAACCACATCTTCACTTCTTCTTTCATTATCATCACGCCATTTCCTTAGTCTATCTCGGGCATCTAATCAAAGAGAAAGCATTGTTAATTATTAATTAACTGTTATTTGTATACATGTCTGGCAATAAGTCAAAGTGAAATTAGAAATCCGCAATTTACCTTGCCAAGAAGTTACTTCCTTCGTTACATCCATTTTCAAATGATTCACCACCGCACCCCACCAACTTTGCACTATTAAATGTCTCTTTATTCCCACTAATTACTAGTAAATTATTAATTTCTTTTAAAATCTTCACTTTGCATTTGTTTGTAAACTGCGCTGCACTTTGACTAGTGATTACCTCTAATTTAATTGCAAAAAAATCGAAATTGTTTACGCAGCTAGCCACCACATTTACATTTATTTGATGATAGTTCCCTAATTAAACATTTGTTACTTCACTTTCAAGCGATGAGATGAAGGTGATGATAATTGATAATCTTAATAAACGACAAAAGTTTTCTACAAAATCATCAATCAAGGAAGCCTAAATGTTTACAAAGTGCACTTTCCAAACAATTTCACAGCACAGCTGAAAGTCTCAAGTGACCAGATGTCACACACACAAACAAATGATTGCTTTCTACTTATTGCTCGCGTTGAGAAATTAAGGCCTGTCTCTGACACTGACTACCACAATGAATACTGCAAATTAGACTTGATTTTTTAGGGAAGGGACACGTCTCGCCTATACCCCAATTATTTATAAACATATAGCTCACTGGGCATTTTATAATTATCAATTTATATTCATATTTCGGCTGGGATGATGAGATGATTACAAACATTATTATGACTGAGCTAACTCAAATTTCGTGCAATTTCTGTCCAAACTTAGGGGCACTGTGAAACCTCTAGAGTGTATTCTGTATGTGGTCAAATGAAGCAACAAGGGCGAAGCATTGAAAATGAACAAAGGATGAGAAGACTTTTTTGGTTGGTTCGTTGGTCGCAACTCACAAGAATCATGAATAGAATATCATACTTGACGATACTGACATTCAGCATCTTCATTTATGTGGAGATCAAATTATAATGGAGATCAAAATATCGTTTTATCAAATTTAAAACATGATTCTGTAATTAATTTGATAATATTTTTAATTGGAATCAGTGAAATTATGTCAATTGTACCGTTTAAATAACATTATTCTGAATGCACACATGCTCATCCTCAACCGTTATTATGCATTCTTGAACTCATCAGAATTTACATGTGCAATATTGTAATAATTCAGTATTTTTTAATTGATAATCTGATTTTCTGATTATGAATAACTATGAACAATTCGTTGCATTGTCGGTAGTCCTTCTGAGTGATGATTTAAGGTGAAAAGTAGTGTCACGTCAAAATAGTCAACTTTGGAACTATTTTTGAAAATCTAATGAAGGTGCGCACTTTTGATTTTGTTAAAATTGATAATGATTCTCTTCTAAGCATTATGCTTCAGCCATTTAGACATGTAATAATATGTGTGTCCAGTTCCAGCTTCATTGCTATATTAGGGTAACAGAGCTATCTACATGTGCGAGTAAGTGCTTTCCATGCAATACTACTAACTAACCTAACTAAATACCTACATAACATGCTGCATAATAGTTGAATGATAGATAATACTAGTGCATAGTGGCACTTGAGATTCTTGAGAATTGACAATGAAAAGCAATTAAGCAGGATAGCTAGATATAGCATGCTCGTTCGGCTAGCTACGTTTTACTTTAAACTTCATGCATGCAATGGTAATTATCTCAGTTCAACAATTTTGTTTGCCTAGAGCTTTCATGAAAAAATGATTGTATGCATAATGGCTTGTTGAATTTTATGACCAGCACTTAAGGTAAAGGAGTCAGTTTTGTTCGTGGCATCTCTTGGGGCTTGTGTGATAGTCGCTGCTCCGCAACTTTATTCGGATCTAATAAATTGTTCACTTCTCTTGACACTCCCTACTTCCACTTCTCCGCTTTCCGGAAACTTTTTCAATTCAGAATGGGAAACGAAGACCTCATTGTTGGGCCCTGGGGAAAGTATACTTTCCGTAGACTTCGCATGGAGGACGCAGAGAAAATCATAAAACACATTAAGGACAATTTCCTTCGAGATGAGCCGACCAGTGCGCTCTTGGGCTATACTGATGAATACGGGGAGGAGTTTGCGGAGTTGGTGAAAACCCTTATTCCGGATAACTTGAGCTTTTGGGCGGAAGATAATGAAACTGGCGATGTAAGCCACTCATTTAAGCGTTTCAAATTTAATTACACTTATTCAAACAATTGATGTGCACTATTTCAGGTGGCTGCTGTGAGGATAACGTTTCGTCACAAAAAGGACAAGGCTTTTGAAAGCGTCAAGATGAACAGCAAAACATTCAAGGAGTTGTACAGACTGGTAGACATCTGCAACAAGGGATGTGACCTTTTCGAACACTACAATCTGGATGAGTATGCCGACTTCTTTGTCGCGTCCTGTGACAAAAAGTATCGAAGACAAGGGATTACTTCAGAATTGTACAGGAGGAGTTTACTATTCCTCTCCGCCGAGGGATTCAAAATGGCAAAGAGCGTTTTCACAAGCCCTTACACCCGAGCAGCAGCAAGGAATTTGGGATTCGAAGAGGTTTACAGAGTTCACTACAAGGATATTATGGATGATGATGGCAATCCCGTTTTCGATAAGAATGTTTTAAATGATGAACACTATGCAGCTGTGTTGTGCAAATCGATTTGAAGCAGTTATGTTAATGAAGATTTTCGTATTTTTAACAAAATTCACACTTCAAGATTGTAGGGACATTCTTTTAACTTTAAATTGAGGATGAACATGTAAATATTAATGCACAAACATTTCGATGTTTTTCTTTTAAAGTATTCAAACCAAATTTTAGGATGATAACACTAAAACTATAGCCTACTAGCCCACCTCTAATTTTAATCAAACTACAAAGCAACCGCAATTTTACATTACACGATGTACCTATGTACTTTTTCATCTTTTAATTTTATCTTGTGCATGTACCTCATGAAATGCTGCAGCACCTATACCTCTCCAATTACCTTCAACTTCAACCCTTAAATCTTTACCTGTCGTTCTGACGTTATTTTCCAGAAATAATCTTTCATCGATCTTTCCAAACCATAGTGTCAAACCATAAATAAATAAAACACATATTAGCTGGAATTGAAAACTGTAGTTTTGTTCCATGAAATGTCTCATTTGTTACATATAATATCAATAATGCAAGATTATTGATGCATTAAATGCTACTAGCTAGTAGCTACTCAGTAACGCATTTCATACCGTAATACCTCTTCCACAATTATGGTTCTCAGATGCAGTCTATAATCTTCTCAGGGACCAATGCAGTTGCCACCGAGTGCGCGTGGAACATCCACGCAGAAATGAAACAAACAAACAATCATCTATTGTTTTGTGTGCCAATCTCAATGAAATGTTGTCCAGTTCAATAGGGGCTCCAGACGGTGTGGTGTGCGTCCGTAGAAAAAATGTCCATGTCCAGTAATCAAGGTCACCCAGTTGTCATTTTCCCGTCTCTCCCTTTGCTCTGTATAGGTACCTTATACCAGTCAATATGGAGTATATTAT
The DNA here is from genome assembly GCA_034700605.1 of Willowsia nigromaculata. Lineage (NCBI taxonomy): Eukaryota > Metazoa > Arthropoda > Collembola > Entomobryomorpha > Entomobryidae > Willowsia > Willowsia nigromaculata. The sequence goes on from JAQIXX010000888.1 coordinate 9,734, forward strand.
TACTATTTTTTAAACAAAACGTCTAGAGATGATTGCTTTATTATGAGTACTGATTCAGTCGCCAAATTGACCTTGAATGTTGCATGCAAAAATTTTTGACTTCTTGCTTCTCTTTTGCATTATGTATCGTGATATAATTCACAAACTTTTTCTCATCACACGAAAGCGGTAGATTCTGAATTGGTGGCTTAAATTAAATAATGTGAATAGTGAACAGCCACGTTTAGATATTAATGGGGGGTATGAAAGTCAGCAGACTGCTTCCTGTCATAAAATTGCTTAGACCAGTACGGCCGGATGAATTTTTTGAATGCGTGACAGTGACTTAGCACAGCTAAAAAGGGAAGTTGAGATGCTGTCTTGATGGTTAATGGTAGAATATTACTTTTTAAAATAATATCTATAAACAGAATCGGTACTTCTCATATAAACCCTGCCATATTTTCAATTAACCAAATGCGCTTTTTCCCACGGAAAATTAATAACCACCATGATAAACCATCCACATTCTACACCTCCATCGTCGTGCTGTTTACAATAATATGCATGAGATTTCATACATAACGTTTTACCTGAATTGAGAAAAAACACCCCATTAAAAAACAAAGTTTAATTCTTTGAGAAGTTTCCAGCTGCTGCCATTATATGCTATTTTTACCTATCACAAAAGAATAACCCACATATCAAAATTGTTTTCGGTGAGAAAGGTTTGGTTTTTATTTATTTTGAAAGCAACAAAACATTCTCAGGAGATTTTAAATAACATTTCAGGCAACAAATTCGTATGAAATAGGTTGCAGAAGAATAGCCTCGTTGTTCCGTGCAGATACAAAGTGCGCTGGTCGCGGTTCGGCAGGCTGCAAAACAATAAAATAATTTGTATCAAAAATATGAAAAACTTTGTCGCATTTCGAATTGAATACTCGCTCATTGCAATAATATACATAGGTTATCAGTTATCATGCTGTATCTTTATGAAATTCTAACCTGTCGTTTACAGACGACACGAATGCCCTTCTGTTTGGCTTCCCTCTTCAGGGTTTCGTTCTGCTTCACGCGGTCCATGAAATCAGTTCGGCACTTGCTGTGATTTACATGCTCCACTCGAACATTAATTCTGAAATTGAAATAATGTTTTGAGTTTTCATTGCATTAAGACAAGAAATTAGTAGCAAGAATGAAGTTGACACAGAGAACATTAATGGTTTTAGAATACGAAGAGTTTCCTTTTCCATACCTTTTGGGAAGGATCTTTCCACGGACTCGTTTGTTAACGATGACTCCAAGGGCACGCTTTGAAACGTTGTAAACTCTCCCAGTTTTGCCATGATAGAACCTGTACGGCATCCCTGCTTGAACTGCACCATGACCCTACATAACCAAAAAATTCAAATTCACTTGTTAACAATTAACAATGAGAGTACGTGGTGACCTACTTGAACTCAAGAGAAAAAATGCACACTGTGTTTTTCCTACAACAACTACAACCATCTCAACACCTTGACTTAAAAGTGTCCTTTTGAAATATTGACTAACCTTGATATCCACGATGTCCCCAACCTTGTAAACAGTCATATAATTTCCAAGAGGAATGAGACCATGCTTCCGGAAAGGGCGAGAGAATAAATCCCTCGTCCCCCGACGAACTCCCTTTGGATTAGTCATTTTTCGGGTTCACTTTCACCTGAAATTTGCAACTTTTTAAAACAGAAAACACGATACTAAAATATGTAAATTTGTATATCATACTAACTTCTTAATTACATAAACAACAATTTACCAATTAACTTACCTGAACAAAATTACAATGCTGCTATCAACAGTCTTTGGTCTTGAACGACAGAGCACTGACAGCGACAGTCAAACAAATGTCAAGTCAAGTGAATTTGAAGGGCTCAAAGCCAAGCCACACCGACCGAACTGTTGACAGTTGACAATGAGGTGGCATGGTTCTTTGAAGATTTTGACTTTCATCTTTTTCTACAGTGAAGCATTCTCCGTACCGTGATCTTTAAAGCATTACTATTACTGCTGGACGACGTTGTAACTTGTGATTTTAAAAATAATCTCACAACCAATTTGACTACCGCATTGACAAACATGACAAAAGAAAACGATTCTTGAGAGTTAGGTGTCTCTTATCACACCTATCTGCTTTCTTTTCTATTGTATAGTATTTTAGTTCGTAATTAATTAGTAATTATTTAGGCTGTTGGCTCAACTGTAGATTAGAACTCGTTAGCTCAATGCTCAACCTTGTTCACATTACATATCACAGACGCTAATCCTTGCAGCAAAGGCATCGCATTGGTGAACAAAGAGAGTAACGTCTACGCATTATGAATCTAAAACTTTGACCTTGACCTTTCTTTGAAACTGTTTTATTTATGTCTGGTGGATTCTTTTGAATTTAGGTTGCGTGTGGTCCAAAGTAGAATGGATTAAATTCCTGGTGGTCGTCAATTTGGAAATTAATCTCGTAAAGCTGTGCATTAATCCTACTCTGTTCAACAGATTTTGTCCAACAAAGCAGTGCGATCGTCACAGTTAATAAGCATGTTTCTAAATAAAATGAAAAATTGAATTTAAATTTAAGCAATTGATACCTTTGAGCGGTACTGGTCATAAGAAAAAACTGGAACAAAGTACATAATATTATAGCAAACTTGGCGTGTCGAAAAGACTTATCTACTATTTCTCATGATGTGTAATAAAACTAAAACATTTTGATGATGGACCCATAGAATGAATAGAAGAAAATGTCTATAATAGATGGGCTGTGAAATATTTTCTAAAATAAGTATGTGGGAACGACAAAATACCCAGCCTTGTTTATCATTCACCAACAAATTGCAAATGAAAAAAATGGCATAAAACGCGCCGAACTTTTCATTTAACTATAAATGTGTGAATATATTATTTTTAACAACGGTAATATGCTCTATTGCTCTAATCATGTTCTATTGGTCCACTAATTCAAGGGGCATAAAAACCATGATAAGTGTAAGCTATGAAATTTGTGGCCGCAGTCAGAGTCCTTACATTTTAGCACTTGTTTGCATGATATTCTAAAAATTATCTTCCAACTGAACCATTGCAAGTTAACTCATATTTTGATTCATGAATGAACGGTAGTTTAATGTGCTCTCGTTTCTCGTTGTGTTGGCCAAAATTCAGATTGTTGACGTTTCATAATATTGAGAACTTTCCAAAGTTTCACGTGGATTGCACAACAGAGTGATTATAGAGTAAGATACTGACGTGTTTCGATCGTAAAATCAGTGTATAAGTTGTTATAAACCTTCATGCATACCGCAAACCGTTTTATTCGCCTCGTTCTATGCATCGATTTCCTTGGGAAGGGTCTTCAACATATTTTACGGTATATTTTCCTGGAACAAAGGTAGAACCGTAAAGGGTAAAGGGCACCAAGTGTTTAGCTGTCTCTAAGTCATGAATGGAAGTTACTGGCTTTTCTCTGAGTCGCTTGGAGAGCATATCCAATGCAGAAAAGTTCTCTCATGGATAATGTTGACTTTTCTTGTGGTGAAATCAATTCAGTATATTTTGAATCGGTGCAAGAGTGAAAGTGGATGGGGAGCAAAAAATGCAAGTGGTACTTCTGATGCCAGCTCTGTAGGAGCGACACAAAAACATCCGAATTATGCAGCGTATTATGCTCTTCCTGGACCTAAACCGTTTCTTGGTATACGATTTATAGGAAATGTTTACGAGTTTGTGAAAAGTTCAGGTAAGATATTTCTTCGTATGAGTTTTGCCCAAAGGTTTTCTTAATTTTTAAAAGAATTGTACTAATTCTACTTGCAGATATGATGGCGCTTACAATGGAGCTAGCTCAGAAATATGGAGAAATTTTTCGGATTACCATTTTAGGACAAGACTATGTATTTCTCAATTCACCCCAAGCAATGCAGGTAAGAATTTTTGGACATTTTTATTGTTCTCGACAAGAAAATATCATGAAAAAAAATTTTGATCTTGTGTTATATGTCTAAATTTTTTGTTGTAGGCAATATTGAATTCAAATGAAAATGGCCATTTAGCTAAAGGTGGATTTGAAGAAATGCTTTGGCCAGAGAACGTTCCTGCGTTGGTTATCTTGCCTGGTGTGTACTTTAAAAATTTTGTCTGTATAATAATAACTAAATATAACTGATGAATCTCTAATTTTTCAAATTTTGGTGAAAGGTAAAGAATGGCGAGTCAGACGGAAAATGTTGGATAGGTCTTTCACCTATAAATCCTTGCAACAGTACAACCCTTGTTTCAACAGACACAGTGAAAGGCTGTTGGTGGAATTGGAAAAGTTATCGAAAGGAGGAGAAGCACATACTATCGATGAAGTGGTTTCACAATGTGTGCTTCGAGCCACGAGTGGTATGAGCTTAAAAGTTTTGAAATCGACATTGAAATTTTTATTGAATGTTTATCATCTTGATTATTAAGTGTATCCACTTTTTTACAGAAACTCTAATGGGAGTGATATTCACTGATGAGGAGGCTGCAATATTTTGTGAAAGCACACAAACGTAGGTCTTTTTAATACTTTTCTAATTACTAATTACTTTTCAAGTTTTTCTCCAGCTATTTTATTCTTTCACAGATTGGTTCGCACAGGTTTTCAGCGTGTTTACAGTCCATGGCTTTATCCGAATTGGATATGGCGTCTGCATCCCATGTCTCGGAAGTGTGAAAGATTGATGGGCAAGATGGCTGAAGTGTCATATAAAGTAAGTGGTTCTACTGCAAATATAAGATTCAATTTTCCAATGTTTATATACCTATATACTAATTTTCCTCTATGTTGAAGCAGGTAATTAAAGAACACTTAAGTAACATGAATATGACCAATCATCAACTGAGCTCTTCAGACGAGCAAGGTAAAACATTATTGCTGTCTTCCTGCTCAAAGTATGATTTTAAGGAGTCAGAAATGCATTGTATTTCTTTTGAACAGGTACAATCGGTGGTAACGTTGTAGATGTGATGCTTCAACATGGGTTATCTGAGCAGGATATTTTCCACGAAGTTGCCGCTTTGCTCGCCATCGTATGCCTTTCACTTTTGACCCTTTTAACTCAAAATAATATGCACTGCATGATTTTAATTGATAAGCTATAATTTATTGGATGTAAATGCAGGGTCATGATACAACTTCATTGTCAATTGTATATGCGCTGTTCCTTTTGGCGTTGAATCCGCAACATCAGGTATAGCATTCTTATTCAAATAGCTTGGAGTTCCATTCAAAAGTTCATGTGAAATTGACACCCAGATTTGCTCTGTAGAAAATTTGCCAAGATGAAATAGATGCTGTGTTTAGCGATCCCCTCAAGTATGAAGATGGTACTCTAAACTTCCCTGCACTCGCGGATTTGAAATACCTGGAAAGATGCATTTTTGAAGCTCAGCGAATATACTCCCTTGCATCAACAATGAGAAAATTGGAAACTCCATTGAGAATTAGTATGAGCCGCTAGTACTTCGTAGTCTTCTTTTACACTGGATTCATATTCTTTTAAAGTGTTCTCTTCTCATTTTCCTGCACAGATGAAGACCTGGTACTTCCGGCTGGTGTCATTGTGGTATCATCAGCCTTGACATTGCACATGAACCCAAAATATTTTCCTAATCCGGAGGTGTTTGATCCAAACAGATTCCTACCGGAAGAAGTGAAAGCACGCCATCCATATCTCTTTCTTCCGTTCTCTAAGGGACCTCGTAATTGTGTCGGTAGGTCATTTTTTGTAAAAAAAAAATTAAAAAAAAAAAGAATTTTAGAATCATTCCATAATTCACATATTCATGCGCATCGAACAAGTTCAGACAAAGTATGAAGCTATATCGCATGCAAAATTACAGGAATGAAACTTGCCTTGGTTGAGTTGAAAGTGGCTCTTGCCAAAATTCTCCACACGTTTCAAGTCTCCACCACTGACAAAATGGAAGACGTAAGATTGATCATCAATGGACTTCCCAGACCGGCCAAACCAATCAATTTCATTTTTAAGAAACGAGAATAAAATGTAATAAAGTTGACATATTATGGGGCAGTAAATGAAAAAGCATGTCTCAGTATCAAGGATTAATTTATTGATGATTATATATGTAGGTTTTGACAATACTGATTTTTTGTTTCAGACTGTTGAGAGGAAGTTTGTTTTTAAATATTTTCTGTTGATTGTATTATATTTACATGTGGACTTCGTATCATGAGATAAGACGCACTATAGACTTGCGCTGCAACACAGTTTACACAGAAATAAATAAGTACTTGGAAGCTTGAATGAATTTAGAAACTCATGCTACTTAGGAAGCGATCTCATCCACAAGTGTTGAAAAATTGGCAAATCCAGGTTTTAATGCCTGACGCATGGAAATAAGCTATTTACACTTACACTGATTACGCAGTCTGTTCTCCCACACTTCTACATCAACGTAATTTTTTATTTTCAAATAATCACTTACTTTTTATATTATTCTCATATTTTCATATTCAATTCCTTTCTGAGCTGGACTACTTTTAAGATAAAATTGATATTAGAAATTTTGTTGAAAAATACATACCTAACCTACTACTAAACATAGTCCAAAGCATTTATTACGAATAATCTTTTAGTGCCTCTCACAAACTTGCGACATTGAAATATTTCTTCGGTACAAGCTACATTAGGCTTATGAAGTCACGGAGTGCTTAATTTTTCTGTTTCATACTGTTACCCAACCAATCCATTACGAGATGGATAGTATGGATCTCCCTTATTTCAACATAACGTCCGGGTTTATCACCCAATTTAAACATAGTTCAGTTTCATTACTGATTGTTGCGACTATATTGTTGTTGATTTGCATGGTCAGATTAAAATTAAAATTTGACCAGAGAAAATATTCTCCAGAATACGAAGGCTACTATTCTTTACCTGGACCACGCCCCTTTCCTATTCGGTTTATTGGAAACGCATTGGAGCTTCCTGCAAGACGAGGTTTGCCAGTGGCTTAATGCCACACAAGTTTGACACACTAATAATATTTTTGTAAACTTTGTTGCACATTTTTTTATAGACATGCATAAAAAGATGGACGAATTGTTTGAGAAATATGGTCCATGCTATCGTCTTACACTCTTCAATGAAGATATAGTTGTTCTAAATACTGCGCCTTTAGCACAAGTAAACATTAGTTTTATCAATATATAATTTCCAAAACTCAAATTAGTGATTTTGAGGGAAATGAAATGTGTTTCGTTAGGCGCTTTTGGGATCCAATGATTTGAACCACTTTAGGAAAGGAGAATCGTATGAAATTTATTTCAATGGTACAGAGGGATTACCCATGCTAACAGGTGCAGCAGAGAAACTAATCTAAGATCTAGTCTAGTTGAAGTTTGTAAAATGTATTGAAGAGGATTATTACCAAAATTTTGCACAGGGGAAAAATGGAAAGCTCGCAGGAAACTGATTAGTGGATCTTTCAAATATCGAGCTTTTCAGCGCTATAACCCAAGCTTTAACAAATACACCGAAACATTAATTGGGCAGTTAGAAGACCTGTTTCAGGACTGGCGTGTCCACACAATCAATGATGTGGTGAAAGAATGCATATTCAAGCAGTCAAGCGGTACTAAGAAATATAGCAGTGTTATTTATTATTTCGGAATGGAAGCAATTAAAATACGAATTTGATTCATTTAGAGGCAATCATGGGAGTTGACATATCAAAGAGCAAGGATGGAGGGCTGTTCTGCAAAAGTTTGGAAATGTACTTAAACCATTTTACCAAAGTATTTGTACCATAATTCATATGCAAACTTCAGTAAAGTGATTTAAATTGTCTGAAGATATTTGCATATAATTGCGGAGCGCCTTTGTAAACCTTGGTTGCTGCTAAACTGGGTGTGGCGTTTACATCCTTTGTCAAAAAAATCGGATGAAACTTTTAACAATATGGCATTTGTCATAGGAAAGGTATGTAGTATATTTTTGTTTCCACATTCAACATTGTCACAGGAAGGCATCGCACTGCACCGTTACTTTGTGTAGGTTATCGAAGGATATCAACAAGCTCGAGAAGTGTCAGACGCCAAGATCTCGTCAGAATCTCCACCGCAGACCACAAAAACTCCGGAAGAGGATAAGCTTATGGAAAGCATGATTGAAGTGATGATAAATGACGGAGTTCCAGACAAGTCAATTTTTGAGGAGGTTGCAATAACGTTGGCTGTGGTATGGTATACTAAACAATTTCTTTTTTCCATGAACTTTATGTATCCTTATTAATTACACGAAGTCAAAAGTTTGTTCCTATTAGCACTCCATCCCCACCACCAGGTTAAAATTAGATCATTTTGCTTCAAAGTTGCCCTTATTTTTATTAATCCAGCAATAATTGTGTTTGTTTGTGGCTATTTTATAAAGGAAACATGCCGTGCAGAGGTGGACGATGTATTTAACGACCCAACAAAATACAAAGATGGTAATCTGCAATATCATGCCTTACCTGACCTTAAACATTTGGAAAGATGCATTTTGGAATCACAGCGTATGCTTTCGCTTTCAAGTATACTCATGAGAAAATTAGAGGCTCCATTAAAATTGCGTGAGTACCTCTTTGTAGGAAAATCCCACAACTCAAAACACTTTACATTTACAACAGATATGTTTTGCTCATAATGAGTATTTTTTAGAGGAAGATCTCATCATTCCATCTGGCGTGAGCGTGTACGTATTTCCTTCTGTGATTCATAAAAATCCAGAATATTTTCCCAATCCAGAGAAATTTGACCCGGACAGATATTTACCTGAACAAAGCAAACACAGACATCCATACGCTTATCTGGCGTTTTCGGCTGGACCACGGAATTGTCTTGGTGCGTGCTTGTAAAGACTTTTTTGTCTAAAAATAACCTGCGATAATGCATTATTGTTTTCCTTGTTTTTTCTTCTTCAGGCACGAAATTGGCTCTTATTGAAGCAAAGATGGTGATTGCAAAAATTCTGCACAAATTTATTGTTACTACCACTGATAAATTCGAGGATATGGTAATTGTGCCTGCGGTTATACCTGCTCCTGAAAGACCAGTAAACTTTGCCATGCGCAAAAGACTTGAGTAGTTAATATTGGAAAAATATCTGTACATATCAACTGTGAAAGAAAGTACTATTAGGACAACTGTTTTCGCATTTTGAATCATGTGCATGATTTTATTTGTGCATTATATACTATAAATGTGTCTATGTATTAATTAACATGTAATTCAACAACAAATGACATTCAAAAGCATTGGCTATATTATTACGTACATACATTGTTATTCTGTAGTCTGAAGAAATGCATAACTGTTCGGAAATAATATGGATGTACATAATTTAAAATTCACAAACTTAATACTATTCAGTATGACATGGATAGTCAGTCATTTTATGTAAAAGAAGAGGGCTTGACCGGTCTCAAAATTAAACTTTCTTAAAACTATTAATTCGATATTGTCATATCATTGTCTCGATAGTGTACTTTTCTATTGTGCATACATCTCGTCATGAGCGTCTGTGGAATTGAGCACAAACATTTCCGACCATGGTGGCCGTTTCAGGGGATTAAAGGACAAGAGCTGAGCTTCATCATTCACAGTCGAGTAGCCCCACAATTTCATGGCAGCATCGCATTGGTTTTGTATGGAAGTGACTAGAGAGAAATTCCCGACAAAGTCATTTCTCCAATGGAAAGGCGTTGTTTTCGAGTCCCTGAACGTGCTCGACACGCCTCCAACATTTTCCGTTGTGTGACTGCTCAAAAATCTCTCTACTTGTGGGTGATACTGAAGACGGAAAAATTTGAAGATCTTTTGCATTGATTCATATGGGCTGAGAGACATGTCTTCGTATCGTATTGGGCTAAGAAAAAGCGTAAGGCATAAATTATTATTAGAATTCATAAAACAGTATTTGTAAAGGCGAAGTTTTATGCAACTTAATTGGTCTTACAGAAAACGATCAGGATATTGCTGTCTCAATTTCTCTGCATAGTTAAAATCATCTACCATGTCCATGCAAAGTTTGCTCGGGTCATAACAATCAGGATCTTGTGGGCACCAATCCCGATGATTACGAGACTGCATGGTTCCACGTGGATCGCGAACAAGAAGGAGCAAGCGTATATTGAACCTGAGTGGACAAGCAACAAACAAGTTTTTTACAACTAATATATTGTTAGTAATATTTTGATGGTAAATTTGAATTGCTCACTTTTTATTCTCCAAAAGTGTCTTTGCAAGACGGAGACGCATTCTCACAGTTTTCACACTTTGGAAAGGAAACATTTTGCACATGTCAGAGAGGAATTTCGCATCCCAGCAAACATCATAACTTTTTTCGCAGTATTGCCACACTCTCGTGTTATGACTGTAAAGCCAATGATGAGTTTTCCCATATTCCATAAAATCATTAAGCCCAGTATAATTACAGCTCAGTAGTTGGTTCAATACTCTTAGTCCTTCTTTTGCCAACTCTCCAGAGCGAACCTAGAGTAATTACAGATACCATTAATATTTATAAAAGACTCTAATTATATGCTCATAAATCGATCAACTCTTATTTATATACTTGTTTTATTTCAAAGTGAAGTAGAGGTTCATAATGATAAAATGTTCCTGGATGAGAGTCTAAAGTTTCCCCAAGGAAAGTTGAGCCTGATCTCCATGTTGTAAATATAACGTTTCTGATGGGCTGTCCACCTTTCTCCATGATCAAGTCGTTCAGCTTTCTATATATAAAATTGAATTGTAAAATTACTCTTAATGTGCTTCTGTTTCAACTGTATTTTCTATAATTGACAATTTTTAAACATAAATTTTACATACACGTCTTTTCCAGTTTGGAATTTGTACCCCTTCATCTCTCGAGCTATAGCTTCCCTTTGCTGCTTCACAGCCCATTTCCGAAACTCCTTGAGGTAGTCGGGTGAAAACATTGCATACAGTTTGTGAGCAGTTTCCTTTAAAGTGAAAAGAGAAGCATGCCTTATTACTTGTGACGATACTTATGGTTAGCAAACACATGCAAAATCTATTCAAATAGAATTTTCTTACTGAAAACATTTTTAGCCAGTCTTTCGAATTCTGTGATTCTCCAGGACCACCTGTGGTCGTCAGACTAGACGATGTAGCCCTATCGTATCCCGTACTCTGACTTTCACTCCTGCTTGTCTGACCATTACCCGATGATGCTCCTCTTCCTTCAATTGCATTGTCATTATCATCATCATCATCATCATCAATATTATTACTCTCGCCGTTACCATCTTGTGAAGAGAACTGGCCAGTCTTTTGGTAATTGTTGTTGAAATCATTTGGAAGACTAGATACACTGCTACCTGTAAACCTATCCACTAGGGCCTTATTGCTATCACTATTGCTATTTGTGCTACCGCTGGAATCGCCTCCATTTCCCCCTCCCCCTCCAGCACTGCTTCCTTGTTGAGAGAGGAGCTGGCTACTGAACAAGTATAGTATTAACGAGAGAGCAATGAGGAGAATAATATTGTAAAAGTATTGAGTCCGTCTCGAAGCTCGGACCATTTTCTCCTTTCTTTTGGATTCACGACCACTTCCACTTGGTGCAGGGAGAATTGTATATCCGTCATTCGGTGGGCCAAGAAGAGACACTTTCTTTCCAAACAAGTGTTCCTCAGATGAAAGGGGCATTCCGTGTCTGCCCTCAGATCACAGTTCATTTATTGGTTTCGTAGCTCACGTATAAAACATTTATTTTAGTTCCACCAAGCGATTCCATGCACAAATAGTAGAGCTTGAATAGAATTACCTACACAATTTTCATTTCTTTTGAGGAGATCAATGAGCTCGATTTATTTCATTGCATTTGCATGATGCACAAAAATGACTTGGGAAACTAAATAAAAGACGCTCCTATTCTTGCTAACTTGTCATGTCTGTTCTACTGGTCATTGCATAGACTGACACACTTTTTTCCTCGCAGTTGCATGCATAAATTTATGCCACTTTATTGTTGCACATCACAATGCAAAATGTAAATGTAATTTTAAATTAATTCATTATACAGTACTCATTTTCAGCACCCATTTAATGATATCAAGCACTTTGTTCTACATTGACATCACATATCAACTAACAGTTTTGTTTTTTAATGGCTGTATACAAAGCTCAGTATTTTTTCAGGTGTTGATTGTTGATTTATTCATTGCGGTATGCAGTTAGTAGGAGGAGAAACACTTCACAAATTGTAACACAATCTCTGTGCTGCTAAATCACAGAACGGGAAACCGCTCGCCTATTCATTGATTACAGCCCTTTTTACATAACGATTGATTCGCTCTTTTTGCATTTGATTACCAAAGTGTGCATCCTTGCACATGAAATCAAAGAGAAGTCAAGTACATCTCTTTCGCAAATAATAAAAAAGGGTCTTTCAAATGGTTTTCGCACAAATCAAATAAGAATGATCGATGCACACGCACACTTTTACACTCTAGTCATGAACAAGTTTCAATTGTCTATGCGAGAAGCTGCAGGGAGGAAGAATTGCATTGACATGGATATGATGAGCAACAATCAAACATTGAATGCACTTTTTTAGCCTGGGAGAGAGCCTAGACAAGTAAAATATTGAACAACAACTTCATATACGGACTACATCATCTTGAAAAGTAAGTAATCAAGCCGTAAATACCTTTAAAAAAATTTCAAATGAAAAAGATAATTAGATTCAATCATTTTAGTTTGATGCAGTTTCTTTCTGGTGAATACTAGCTGAAACTTTGAAAACCTGACAAGAAACTGCATATGTGTGTATACATACATCTGAGAAAACTGCAAGTCTACTCACATGCATACAACAATGCAAGCGTTTTTGCTACAATTTAATTATTTCTTTTTGATTACTGGTATAAAAAGAACTGTCTATTCATTACTCCGAGAACATTACTACGATGCCTCTAAAAACGTGATGATGATACCTTTCCTTGTATTTTATTTACCTCGTAATGCCAAAAGCATAAAGTGTTATAAATGCTGGTTTTACGAAAGATTACAGTGTAGAGAACATCTCTGCATATTATCTGTGCAGAGTCTTGTCTACAACTTACTTAATCAAGTTCTTACCTGCTCATCTACCGAACAATGCAACAAGTGCCCAAGACTTTCTTGAAGTTTGATACGGATATACGATGTGTTCATACATGCATATAGTATAATAGATATGTACACTTTTACAGGTGAACAAGAACAAATAAATATAGTAACTTTTTTATACAAAGATGAGCAGACAACATCAGCCGTAAGATTTGATTGGAAGGTTGAAGGATGAAAAATTGGAAAAATGCTGTTTTTTGTTTGGATATGTGATGTGTGTGTTTTTGTACAAAGTTAATGTGTGTGTACGCTTCAGGGTTTGATGTAAGGTCTTCTTCTTGATCTTGAATTGCTGAAAGAAGCGTATGGACAGCTCACATAAAAACACAAACAGATCAAAATATTGTATAGGCAATAAGTTGAAGGAACAAGCTCTCTCACAGTCTCAGATTATATTATCTCAGAACAATGATGAGGAAGATGCTTCTTTCGATGTTTGCTCGTTATGAGGAACTGTTGTCTCGAGATTGAAGGCGACTGCTCCTACATGATCATCATGCAAAGACACGTAGCAGTAGAAAATGAGAAAAGATGTAATGCTGAACACAAGTCGAATAAAAACTGCTTTATTAGAAAATTATATACATATTTTAGATATGAGACTATATAAAGAATGTAGACAAAGTCTATAAAGTATATTGCATGAAATACATTTTGGGAAGAAATAATATGAAATACAAAATATAGTCGAGCAATTGCAAAATAATATGGATGAAATCATATCAGAAGCAAAAAGAAGTCAAAATTTATATATAAACGATATGGGTGAGTGAATAAAAACGGTGCCTTGGGCAGAGTTTTAATTTAACATTTTTGGGTATTACCAAACCACTGTGAAAAAGTGCATTTCAGAAGAGGGATATTAGTTATTATGTGATATGTTGAAGGGGTTTTTATAACCGTTCATGATAGGATTAGTAGGCTGCCGCAAACATCCTCTGATGTAATAAAATTAGGTACATATGCACCAACTCAAGTGGATATATGAAGTTTCTTTGTTGTTCAATTTGGAAAGCTATATTGATGATACGAAGCTCTTGCTGATATTTGGAAGTGAGCTGTGAGCATGTCTCTTGATATAAAATGTATGCATGTCATGACTCATGAGTAATTTTTCAAACTAATTAATATTGATGACCACTCTTATGCGTGGATTAATTTCGTGCAAGAACGAATTATGATCAGGGTTTCAAATTTAATATATTAATTGCACATAAGCTACTTTTAATGATTTTATGGTTTTCATGTTTCCGCATAATATGGTGTACTAGTGTTATAAATAATAAGTTAATGTACTTCTTAAAACGTATTCAATGCACCATGTAGTATACTATTGATTATTTTATAGCTGCTTGTTTAGATCGGTGTACAAAAACAATTTTTGGTGAAGATTTAGAAAAATAAAATGTGAAAATAGCTGTTTTCAAACAATACGGCACAACTTTCATGCTTCATGTGATATGAAACTGTTGTCGACCATTTTTGGCATTTAGATGCAACCCTGCCGTTTTCGTATTTTTAATCTCAAAGAAAGGACGCAGTGCTGTAGGAATAAGGAAGTCTGGGCCTTCGAGATACCATCTGCTTTGTAAATATAATGTCGTTATTGTTTCATTTCATGTTTTTCAAGAAAAACATTTTTATTGCTAAAAACACCAATATAAAAATCTTCTAAAACAATATGAATTCCCTAAAAAACTAAAAAAATGCACTATTGTGCATTGTTGCTGCTGCGGTCGCATCTTGTCACATGCGTGAATCAGGACAGAACGTTAGGCTCCCAAAGCGTGTAATTATGGGTAGGTAAATTAGAATTCGGTCGAAGGCACTTTGATAGTTTTGTACCTATGTAAAAAATTTACTCTTTTGGATAAAGAGCTACTTATTCTCCGACTATAGCAGTTATCTGTTAGTTGGTATGCAAAGTTGTCGAGTGCTACTAAACGGAATAGCGGTGCAGTGCAGTGGTGTGAAACGAAGAATGATAGGGTGAAGTGGATAAAAATAAGGTCATCATGAGATTTGTTTGCTTGTTTTGCGGCTGTTTGATCTCAACTTACTTGGGATTAAAAATATGATATGCGGGATTCAATGTTCCGATGCATAACTACTGTAAATTTATAACACGCCTAGTAAACCCTTTGGTTTTGGGAGGTATGAATGAATGGCTCGTTTCAAATTTTTGACTGACGATAAACAAGAAAATCAGCGAAAAGCTATATATGCTATACGCTTTTAGAATCCTAGTTAGCACATAAAGTATTTATAGAAATTTTAAATTTCTATTCGTACGGAAATACCTGCTTTCTATTCGGACATCATACACTTATATTGGAGTCAATGAAACTTTAGCAAGTTATCATCCTTCCCGTTTAGTCAATGTTATCAAAACATCCCATTTTAGAGAATACCTCGTTTATCAAAACCGGATGTGCTTATCATATTTCTCTCTTCAGTACGATTCTGAGTTCTCATAATCTTAACCTCAACTAAGCCTCGACAGAAAATCCATGAGAAAACTGGATATTTCCAAAAGAATTTAGTTATGCACATTCACCAGTCCAGCATTGCAATTTTGTGTTGTGTATTTTATCGAATTTGAATGAAAATTACTTAAACTATCCTACATCATGTCATACGCTAAATTTTGTCCTCATTCTGACAACTTTCTCAATGAGTTTACCTGATTTACTTTATTTTGTTGTTTCATTTTATGGAATACAGTTGAAGTGCCCGTAAATCTTTAGAGTCATGTCATCCATCATTTAATATCAGACTACTTCTGTAGTATCATTCAAAGCTTCAATTGAGAAAAAACAAAGCTATTGAAAACATGAGCATATTAATGCACATGCAGCAAATACTATTAATTAGTAATATTATCAATTTACTAACTATTAGTTACATTTTACCGTAAATATTTCATAACAAAATCTTTCTTAACAAAAAAAGATTACTAACCTAAGAGAAAAGCCGAGTTCTTGCCTTATTACACTAATAATTAAAAAAACTGTGTTTGTAAATTAATTTCATATCATTACAAAATATGCACCTTAAAGCTTTACGTGTTATCCACAAAGTATGGATTCACGAGTTAATGCAAGGTCTGTCCCTGTCCCTACAATTTGATAGAAGAATCTCTGAACGTAAATTAAAATGTCAAATGATAAGGAAATTGCTTGGATTACTTTTGTAATGATAAACGACAATCCGTTTATGATGTAATGAAAGACCAAACGGTAAATGATAACGTGCGAAACTTATACTGAATTTGGCAAAGTAGCTTAGCATTCCATGCAAAATTCTCTTTTTACTTTTTATGATGTGAAAAACAAAATGCGGTTGTATGTAATACTCGTATAGTTTGTACCAGCTTAGTTTAAAAGCTTTTAAATCCGTATTATATTCAATGAACTCCCTTCGCCTTCGTTAGTATATTCCTGCTAAATTTATACTGAGTTATCCAGTAAGCTTAATTAACAGTTACAAATTTTGAAATGCTATGTTGTAATAACATAACCAACTCTCAGATTCCTTGTGATGGGTTTGCTTGTGGTTTGAAATTGACTTCATCAAGCCTATATGTATATGTATTTTTTTAGCAGTTAGAATTGAAATAGTTACTAAATATATGGCGCATCACATCATTATGAATATTAATCTGGACAATCTGGGACTTAGGACTACAGATTAAAGACCAAACAAGTACTAAATTCAGCAAAAGCACTACATATTTTTAGAAGATTTTGTGCAACAAGCCAAGGATACGAAAGCCTACACAAGGTTGCGTTTTACCGAACTGATGCAGCTTATAGTTGGGCTGGAATAGGATAACTTGCATATCAATTAACAATACGCATCATTTTGTCATACACCTTGAATGTTTTTTATTTCTGAGTACTTATATTGTTCAAAAATTGTTTGTTTCAGAATTAAGGAAAAGTACAATTCAAAATACAATTATTATAAAATATGTTGGACCTAAATAAATGTGGACCAATTTCCCAATCAGCCTATCGATCAAACATCAAAAATGGAGAAAGTACCAATGTGTGTGTACACTACTAATGCCAAATATATTACCATACTGTCATATATCATAATGCATAATGATAAGTCGGGGGTAAATTATATTCTAAAGGCAGTTTAAAATTAAAGACAATTTTTTTGATTATTTAAGGACAATGTGGGTATAGGTTTTACCTAGTTTTGTCTCCATTACCTCTTTGTACTTGTACAAAATCGAGTTTGAGACGATAATTTAACAAGGTTTATGGGTTAGGCATGCATTCCTGATTTTATATGACATATCAAATATTGATTTGCAGAGGTGAAAGTTATGATATGAGTATAAGAAACTATATATACCAAAACTAATACTGGAAGTTAGGTAGGCGCAAAATGGGTTGAATTATAGGTTATCCAGCGGAATGTTATGACTAAAAGCTCTCATAATATACCTGCTTGTTCTTGTTCTCCAATGTAGACATCCATTCAGTGCATTGTTGGGTGACTATTGCGTGATCATCTACTTTATTCTATGAATACAGTCTAATTGGATAATGTTACGTGACAGCTTTATCACAAACAAGTATCTAATTAAACTATAGTATTGCCTACAACGATCATTCATGATCTTCCCCAAATATGGTTACAAGTTACGATTCTACACACCAAACGCCAGTAGTTGCTCTATATGCCTGCTGCTTTCTCTGAACACATACAACTTTCCTACAAACAAAATGCCATGGCTAGTTTGGAAAAAGTCATCATAATGTTTGCTTAAACTAGCAAGGCTGTAGGCTTACTTTCCCTGTCATGACAGATCGAAATGCTTCAACAAGGTACATACCTAATATTGTGTTAGTACTTGTTTCTGTAAGAGAAATGCAAACGGAGAGCCAGTTACATTGATGTGAATAATAGCTTCAATGAACTTTTAATAAATAGGTTCGTGTGCTTTAACGGTACACGGTACTCTCCAGCAAAACTGAATTGTAAAATTTATTCAACAGTCATGTATGCCGCAGTAGTTAAAATGATCTCTGTTGACGAAATAATTCTCATTGTGGAAAAAATCATTTGCTCGTGTTGGCTGATTTTTTAGTTCATCATTAAAATACAGTTGGCTCCGTTAAAATTGCGTATCGGTACAAGTATCTGCGTAATAAATAATTTAGGGAAATTGCTTCCTTTTTGTTACCCATTTTCATCTGTTACTCTAAACGAAAGCAAACATGATTAAAAAGTCTCGAGAGAGAGTTGCGTATAAGGTCAATAATAATGAGTTGAAAATATTTATTCATTCATGAAAAACGTGAATGTATACATCAAAAGGATACAAATTTGTAGATTGAGTGACTCAATTTGAGTCATTTATTAATTATTAGTACTACAAGTATACAACATACTTGGTACAAATTATGCTGCATAATATAAATCACTATCACTCAGAAATAAACTGGAAGCTTGAAACAAGTCTTGCTTTCCAACGTTCAATAATTCACGTTTGACTTGACGTGCTTTCGCTTTTTATTTGTACAGTGTGTGCATACCTGTTTAACGATATTACCTAACGAAGGTGTAACGACTTATGACGTTATAAGTTGGCTTAGTACGCTGGCATGTCAAAGGAGCGTTCTTCTTCTTGTCTCTTCTTGTGACAGTTACGTGAAAGCAAAGCAACCTCATTTCACATTCCATTTTCCCTTTCAATCATTACGGTAAATTAATATATAAATGATATCAGACAAATAAAAAGTCGTAAATTGACACAACAAAAGATACAAGTTTAACGTTCACATGTGTATAGTAAGAATAGTAACAAGTATGAAACAGGCAAAATACTGATAAACTATAAACTCTTAAAAACGCATTAAATATTATGAGTTAAATTTGTTGAAAGGTCAAGGCTCCAATCCCCATTCAAACTTCACTAATTGACCAGCACCAACTTATTTGTCTTTGACACTTTCCCGACTTTCCCCATGCATGAAGTATTGTGATACCATAATGACAAGTTTTGGCTGGGGATCTGCTGCTGCTGTCCATTAGATGAACTGAATTCATAAAGTTTTCAAGATGTTGTTTTACACCAAATTGTAAAGTGGGAATTCAATATGTCATTTACATACCATAGCGGCTTGTGGACAACAAAATAAAAGTTGAAGAACGAAAGTTTACTTGTAATCATTCATGTGTCATTGGTACTTGTACTTTTATCGTTTCTAGCATTTCAATTCACACAGCAGTAAAATCTATATTTTTGGAGAAAGTATTTCCCTTTCTTTTCCTTTCTGATGTCCATTGTCAATAATCATTTTTCTCTTCAACTTTTTATCCAAAATGTGTTCACAGAGAACAGGATGATTTGAGTATGCAATTATTGTTATAACAAGCGTGTTTTCAGGCATTATTATGAGCTTCACGTTAGAAAAGTCTGTTTACAAGAATTGGACAGTCGTTCAATTCATGACACGGTGTATTAAGCATGTTACATCAATATTATCCATACAATTCGCCGTTCCTTTCCTATTCGCCCTTCCGTTCGATGATATAGAGAATATTATGGTGCTTTTCCTCTTCTTTTGCTATGCTTCCAGTTGTGAATTGCACAAATTTATCCTCCCGTTTTCCTCCTGTCTCCACACTCGTCGACCGACACATGCATATAGTTACTCTACCCAGTTCAAATAATACAAACGTACGGTGATGAGTAGTTGATGCTTTTGTGGATGCATCATCATCATCGTCGTCGTTATTTTCCCTCTTCAACATTACCCATAATAAACCTTTCCTCCACAATATTGTAAACACACATAAATATTTGTAGTAATATGCAGTTATTTACGTAGCAGCATTGTATACACATGAATCATTTTACTTGATAGCTTCTTGAGAGTCGCGGACACATTGTAACAAAACAATTTTTCGATGGATTATGTTTACTTTTATGACTTGTCAGAGGCTTTCGTACCGTCATTCGCCCACCTAAGAGTGCTCTCTCATTTCTTTGTCCAGCCCAGCCCGAACAGAATTTGCAACAAATTTTGTTCACGTGACATTCTTGGGTCAGGAAATTCAGGAGATAATGCTATAAAGCATTTTGAGTGGTGACTACTAGTAGTGTGGTGCGAAGAAAGGAAATCGGAAGTGAAAAGTAAACTGGGGTCATGAGAAACAGTGTAAAAATGATTGTCAAGGTATAGCGTGAAGTGAAAGTGGGTGGTGAAAGAGATCCATGTCTATGTGTAGACATGTTTTACCAGCATCAAATCTCTTATGTGTCTATCTGTGTGCCAAATTAGTAAGCGGAGTAAGCGTAAGTTTTGCATTTTCATGCAAATGTGTTTTCTAAGTTTGAATTTGAAGCGTGAATCAGTCAATGTCTTTTATGTGTTTAATTTATACCTTGTTGTGCAAAGTAATTAGTTAGTTAATGGCTGAGATTGCAAGATTACTAGTATTGTAACGATTTTAACATGGAGTTGCATTTCTGCGGCACCAAAATTGTGTTTTTGGCATATAAAGTTCAGTGCACATAATAATGCTAATAAATTGGGTATCTGTTATATTTCATGAGTCATGAGATTGTTGAAATATAAGCTTCTACCAAAATCCTCAACATCCTCCTCTCCTCCACGTGAATCCAACATTACGTTTTACCATTTCCACCACCTCCGGAGAGCCAAGTTTTATGAATCGAGAAAAATGCAATATGAAACAATATTGCACCGTAGATGTAGTAGACACATATTTTGCACACTAATATATACTTGTACTATGATATCATCATAAATAAACTAGTCAAACACAGCAGACAACATCTCTTTTCTCCGTCTGCTGATCTGTTTTCATGCTCCATCAACCGAAACCTCGTTTTTCATAAACACAAAAATATCCAATGTTTGTATCATTACCACCAACTAAGCTATAGTTATTTTATGTTCTGGAAAAAAGTCGGTTCTGTGAGAGGCAGAATCATGATTCATATACCTACACATTTTAAAGTGTTGCTTTTGCTACTGAAGGTTTGAAGTGGACTGATGAAACTGCCAAACTTCGTCGAAAATCACAAATCTATCATAGGGAAAAAACTAACATCCATCCGTAATGTTTAAATGATGATATCATCAAGATCACTTTCATTATTTATTCATTTCATACTCCTTTTCACAACTCACTAGCGTGAAACACAAATAAACACACATGTACTAGGAGAACGGAAATTTAGCCACACTATGTTTCATTAGAAGGGATAGCTTTTTTATTTCATTTTATCCATGCAATTTATGCATAAAAAACTCTATTCCATTCAAATCCACATATTACGCCTTTTTAGTAGTTTTTAACCTAAATGTAAAAAAAGAATTCATTATGCGGCTGTGCACTTCATACATCATATAAATATTACAATAGGATGGATGTTATGAATGTCAATCAGGTCATTTAGAATGCTTGTGATGCCCTACTGACAGTTTTGCCGTAAGTTCAAGCTCACAGGATTTCAAGTGTGAAATAGCTTCTCCAGGTTTTACTACTGACGTTCCTCATTCATATATATAATGCATGCTTAGTGGCAAAATGTGTTACCACCTTATCAACAATGAGGAGGTGTGATGTTCAAGTCATTTTATATCTATTTATTGTATAGTCAATCGATGAATGAGGTGGGGTAGTAGTAGTCAAACATTAGGCCAATTTTAACAGTTTCATTCATGATTCGGTGGCATGAATTGTTTCTCATTGTTATCATTGCAATCACTATCATCAGTCGCAACACGCCTATGACCAACCATTATTGCCGTAACATTTCAAAGGTTTTAATAGGAAATGTACTTTAAAAAGTTAATTTCAAAGCTGCACGTTTGATTCTCTTTTTTCAATTATCTTACTGCAGTTTTATCAGTTCATGTTGCCCATGTGTGTGATTATTCCAATTCATAGTC
This sequence comes from Willowsia nigromaculata, assembly GCA_034700605.1. Taxonomy (NCBI): domain Eukaryota; kingdom Metazoa; phylum Arthropoda; class Collembola; order Entomobryomorpha; family Entomobryidae; genus Willowsia; species Willowsia nigromaculata. The sequence continues at coordinate 31,865 of JAQIXX010000888.1, forward strand.
TCCAAATACAAGCCGCTACACAACGCGTTTTGAGGAAAGCGTCTATATTATCATCCTCTACGAGTACAATGGACTGTAATGGAACAACTGGACCATATAATTCGCAATAATTAAGCTGGTCAACGATGCAGTTTTACTTCTATAATCTCGTTTTAGTTCACTTTTTGATGACAAATGATTCACTACCTACTGCCTCAGTAGCCAGAGGGTTTCCCGTAGTAAAAAAACATTTATCTTCAAATTTATATTACGATGTGCGTGTATAGTGATGTGAGGCTTTTTTGAGTTTAATACAGTTGTGCCTGAAATAGTCTTAAAAATTGTGTTTGAGTTTTCGACAAAATTAGTTTTGTGTCTGTGCATTTATATAATTAGTGTAAATTTAAATAATGAAGGATGTATCAAATAGAACTGAAAAAGTAATATTACGATTTCAAACCATCGGGTTTCGGCCAAAGTGAGCTAAGCTTCTAAACTGCAATGTGGTATGCATTCATACTGAACTATTGGGTGTTTTCTAAAGTGGTCGTTAGTCGTTTCATATAAATCCGTAGTCTTATGTACTTACCTAGATCTAGACAAACATTATCACTGTAAATCTTATCAAACCTTTTCAAAATCCTTTCCATGTTAGTAAGACAGTCATAACGTCACCACATATCAATTCTTCTTTGTTTCAAATCAATCTTATGATGTGTGATCTCAATATCAGATTAATTGTATTGAAAGTTAAGACAAAACCTTTTATATTGATATTTGACTGTCAACCGACCAGCACCAGACGTAGACTCTTCAAACTGAATTCTATAAACATAAATCAAATTTTATTGCATCAAGGTTAGATGATTATCAGAAAAGTCACAACGTGTGCATTATCCTTAAAAGGGATCAGGGAGCATATTATTACTCTCCAATAATGTAATAATAAAATTAACGCAATTATTTAGTCTAATATGCCAATGTGACGCGCCATATTAAATACAACAAAGTGTATGGTGAAAGGGGAGCGTTGTCGCTGTCGGTAGTCTTGTTAAAATTGACAGATTTACTTCTACGCGATCCGTTTTAGAATTAAAAATTGCGACACAGATTTGAGAGCTTCATGCATTGTAAAAATTATCTTGGTGTAGAGCTCATATATCACTTTGTTACAATACAATCCTCTCAATAAAATGCAGGATATTGATAGGCGCGGCACATTGGATCAAACGATCCGATTTGTTATGACTTAAGTGATTCATTTTTCACTTAATTCATTCATTTTATGAGCCGTTTGAATCAAAATTTAATTTCAAAATTGGGCATGCCACTTTTAAGAGAATATTTATATTTTATGACAATCACTTTTGGTTGTGGAGTGAAAGCCATTTATTTGACTGAAACTTTTATTATGAAGTGTATAGTTAATTGGCACATGACATACATGAGACGTGAGTGTAAAACTGACGTATAGGCAATGTAGGATTAACGCATCATAGTAATACCGTTGAGTGATGCGCGTTTTCCGTACGATGATGTGTGAGAAATTTCGATTAGCAAAATTAATATGATAATTACATAGCCACTTATTAGGAAGATGCAAATCCATTCTGTGTATATGCTATGATTTCAAAATACAGCATATTTCTCGACTGATGAACATACTTGAGAACTGAGAACATAAAAGCACAAATTTGCTATAAGAGATCGTGAGCACAACAGGTAAAAAGTTTTTCCAGTAATAATGCAAACAAAACATCGCCTTCGTGCGTTTTCTGTAGTTTCCCTTATTCTACATTATACGGATACATGCATGTGCTCATTAGCCGTGATCCAGAAATTAGCAGAATCAATTTGCTTGATTAAAAATTCTTAACCATGAAGAGAATTTCTAATGAGTTGTTTTGGTTTAGTGCTGTGAGCGCATATGCATAAAACATGGAGCAATAGCACGTCAACGTCAAGTCGTTAATTGATTTGACTGTGGCTGCATTGAAGCTAATAATTAGTTAGTAGTAGACGAAGGTGAAATTTACTACACTGTGTTAACCAAAAGCGTTTGTGGTCCTTGTCAACGTTCTAAAATATGAAGAATTCGCTTCGCTCAAAGATTTTCCAATAAGCAGATTTAGACGTATACTAATGCGGATGTTTGGTAATACTTCTATGCATTCCAATTTCCAATATCTTGAAATTCGTATCTTTTTGACATGGGAAAGGAAAACTATTGTGGTTTGTGAATATCAGAAAGCTGATGGTTTTCATTAATTAATCGTCTTTTTGTTATAATTCTTAAAATGCGCATATTTTAATGGTTATAGTGAAATGAATTAACTGCTAATTAGATAACTGGCTTCAACACTTCTAATGAATTCATCCCTAATCCGACAGTAACTGTTAAATCTTACTCTTAAATCATCCAGCTCATATTATGATATATTTTTCTTGCTGCCATTGTTGTTCTGCTCATAAATAATGAGATCTCTGATCTTGTTAACATGTATTACAAGCAAATATGTATTGGTGCATTCAATTTGTAAATTGTAACTTAAAACGACATATAGCTGACACCGTAGGATACTTGTGTTTGCGTATATTATATATTATTCGTGTGTATTCCTTCATCGTAACATAACGCACATTACAAAACGATAAAGATTGCCATGTTGTGTATAAGTGTAGCTGTAATTAATTTTACCTTGAATCCTTCAGGAAATTCCTTTATGTGCCATGCCGTCATCGTCCATTCCGATCGAATACACATTTTCAATCATAAATATAAACCGCCATTGGCTGTTTGTCTGAAAGTCTGAGTATATATGATATATTTTACAAAATGACGAGGGTGAGGACTATAATCATGAAACAAAATATGTATTTAAAGGTTCCCCGATTCACTCGTTTTATCGACACACCATACATACACCTCTGCAATCTTCCTGTGGTGGTTCTACCAAACAATAGCAATAAAATGACCACAGGATATCAGACAATTCATGAGCATTTCCATAAAAGATTTTTATTTTTATTTCGTGACAATGTAAGCTTTATGTGAGGTAAGATTTTATGATTGCAAAGCTATGTCAAGCGAAATGTTATTTAAGCTAGAAAACTTCATTGCGATCTGATGACGATTATTACATTGTAGAGAACATCGTCGTGATTTAATGATTGGTCATTACCGATGACTTACCGAAAGACTGCATCATAGAATATTTTACGCATTGCATAAAACAGTTGGGTATCAAACGTTAATTAATGTGCCAAACCACACGAATGAAATGAAACCGTAAATGTCTCGGGCTCAATCCACACGCGGTGCGTGCATCCACCTTTGGTTTGTTTAACTTGACTTGAATGCAAGTGTAAATCTGGACAATAAATGATTTGCATATTCTATTTCTCATTTTACACCATTGAACCATTACCTTAATTAACATTATGTGTTTTGTAGGAAGGCGAATTCCCAATTTTAAAAATGATATGAATGTAAAAATATTTTGTGATCTATCTCAGACTAAGCACATCTCCCCCAGAAGCCCTTAGTCACTCAAAAAGTGAATGCATAACTTGCAGACAGCCTAAGAAGATGATAATATCAATATAACTTTGTGTCTTTGTTTGAATACATGTGCATAATGAATGATCATATCAAAATTGCGACTTAGAATTAGAATACCATGTAATGCCACTGTTTGTTGTAGATTGTGCAATTCATTCATTCATTTTGATTCACTGAATTATATCAAAAGAATAAAATTGACAATTACCTACATATACCTATTGATAAGTTGGAATTCCTGTCGTGGGACTTTTGGTATGAAGTCATGATTCATGACGAATTGCTAGCACATGCAAATTCAGAGACAATAGGGCAGGGATACTTCTAGGAATCGTCATCAGTACAAATGAACATGTATGGTGTACATAAGTAAATATAGTGCTTCAGTAAGTTTAATATAATCATGGCAATTACGGACACATTCTCAAACCAAGAAATACATGTGCTTTTCATTTTCTCGTGTGCAAAATTTAGGTTGTAAAAGGTTACAAATAATGGTATATCGTTGTATATTGCGAGTTACGTACATAATGAGTGTATTTAAATGATTATAGGTTGCACAATTTTGAGAATCTTTAACCTAAATCTACTTTCGTTTTTACGAAATAAAAACGAATTTAACTAATTTTAAGCGCACAGTGGCTGAATGGGTACACCTTGATCTTCGTTTATGTATTATATTAGCTAATTCAATAATTTGTTTTGTTTAATGAAGAAGATATAATCCACCAAAATAGCTTGAATGAAGTTCATTATGAAAGTAATGGGTATATAGGTGCTTAACGTAAAATAACGAATGCTACTTATGATAATTCGAGCGTTCACATTCGAAATAATATTTCGTTCTCATACCATAAAACGACGGCTTGCATATGTCTTTACAAATAGGTGGCTTTAACTTTTAACTAGATCCAATTTTTGCGTCGACCATAATTGATAATGTGGCTAGGGATAGTGTCTACCGATTCCGATTACTATGAGATTCCTATACACAGGGATAAGGATCTGCTGCATTGTCACAATAATCAAATAATCAATAGATGGGTTGTGACAACTGACATATTATTATAATTTACGTCGTTGGTTTATAGTCTAGTAAAAATATATCATTATTTGGTACATTTCGCTCATGCATTGAGCAATATCCGACGGGATTGCTATAATTTGCTCTCATGATTCAAAAACAAATTACTAACAACCCCATGCATTTGTAAATGTATGCTGATGTGCAAAAATTGACATTGGAAATATTGAAATTCGAATTTGTGACCAAGTGGCAGAGGGACGTCAAGGAAAATCTCAGCCAGCACAATACTAGAAAAGACTACATATATTTTAATGATCACTTGAATGATAAGGAAATACATGCAATACAAATATAGGTAGTGATATTTTTTCATGACTGCATGAAATGCTGTGTCATAAACCTTTACTTAAATCTTGGAAGCTTCTTCGATTTAAGCTATTTTTTCACGTTTTACTACCACCACCTGGTTTACTTTTGTAAGGCAGTCATTAAATTCTTACGCATGCATTTCAAATTACTTTAAAATCTGAAAGGACATTTGAGCATTTGCACAATAATGTTATTAAGAATATATCTCTTTCTCTTCTGTGACTGTCTTGTAGATTGTAGACTGCTTGCCATGAAACGCGTGAAGTCAACATGTTATTTTCAAGGAGAATCCTTTTAGTTCTCAAATTACACGCTCATTCAATTTTCATCATGGCATAAATCACACTTCTTGACGAAGAGTGACCGCACCGTTTAGAGCTATCTAGCCATCATGAATGATGGATAGAACTGTTAAGTTTTTCTTGTCCCTTCTTTCCAACATAGGTACATATTTTTTTGCAAGCCAACATTTCGGTATTAGCCATGAGATCTATCATCTATATCTCACCACATTACTTTTAGCATTGCTTTATTTATCGATATGTATAATGCATTAATGCGTATGAAGATACTTTATGCTAATATGAAAATATTAAATCAAAAACTCAAACTGCATTTTTATTCAGGGTTGAATTAAGCAGATCATCATCAGAATCTTTACGTTTCCATAATATTTGCTGAATACATACATAAATATAGTAGCTTAAACTTTTAATTCGCAATTGCATCATGTCATCCTTTAAACTATAAGGTTCTAAAAATACCTGTCTTTTACTCCGCATCTCAATATTGAGTCGAATATAACAAAAAAGTGAAGGCATAATGCACAAGCTCTACAAAATCTCAGACACTGAGAAGTTTGAAGTGAAGCAGCTCAAATATACATAGCACATCAATTGAAACAGCATCGAATAGAAGATTTTCTACATGTGAATTGATGAGTTGTGTACATTGTTGAGATCTTGCATGAATAAGAAGAGTCATATAGCAAGAGTAACAATACATTCCCTTACAGTAAAGCACAGCATAAGAGGGATTACGCTGATTACCTCATCTAAAGCTTTTTACTTTCGTCTTACAAGAAAAAATTGAATACTTTATGTTGCAACCTGTGCTGTAGAAAATTAAACATCATAGCATGCTTTTTAACAATAAAAATACCAATAATGCTCTTGTTATTCTCAGGTGGCTACCATAGTCAGTGTTACTTTCGTTTGCTCTGTGAAGTTTCATATTCTTCCCATGTAACTTTTTTTTATTATCAAGATCATGATAAACATGTTAGAAGGATGATAAAATGATGACTTTTCAGAGTAAACTTTATACTGAATGCAGAGATTACATTCAAAAGACATAGCTTATTAAATGGAAGCATACACTTTCTTCAACAATGCAATGTCTTGAGAAAAATGCATGGCTATGGATTGTGTGGATTATATCGTTAGATGGTCGTCGTGTGATGCATAATACAATGCTCTTGGTCATGGTTTTTACCTGTACATGAAATAAACTGTAAGGTTTTCTATTGTTGAGTGAGAGATTGATATTCTCGTGTCTTTTTATGCAATCATGCCATAAAGTTACGGAATATCTACCTGTTAAAAGAAGCAAGCATTGTTGCATTGGTAAAACATGTGCAGTATTCTATTTTATTCGAATTCAAGGTGCTTAAAAAGACAAGAAGATTGAGGAGATCTTTTATTGTATAAGCACGTATATTAGATTTCTGAAAGTCACATGTACGAATATGTATGCATTATGTTGATGTCTCATGTAATGTAGTTTGTATCGATTTAGCAAAATATTATTCTTCATAATGTTTATGAGATTAATGAGAGGTGAGTGAGAGAGGGCTTAAAATAGAATAAAATCAATAACAGTTAAGTAGCTGCTACCTATCATTAAATTTTTACATTGCTTTCTGGTATTTTTTTCTGTAGAAATAGATATAATGAAGATCAGTGTGCTATAGAAGATTTTTTGATGGAAGAAATGAAAATAATATGAAAGTAAGCAATTGAGATATTACACTAAAAGCTGCATTTTTATTTGATCCAATATCCAATAGCCCTGGATTATGAACGCAATTTCCGAAGACGAGGATGGCGGATGGTGATGGACTTTCATGGACGGATGGACCACTCCAGATTTCCAGATTGTCGAGTAAAACTGTGCAGTTTTAAGTACAATATTGGATTTGTTTGCTAAAGTGAAAGCTGATGGGTTGTTCTTTGGAAAGTGTTCCAAGTAAAATTATAAGTTTTATTCTTCTTGTAACCTGATATGAAGAGTGGATGTTTGTTGTGTCCTAAGTGTCTGCGAATAATGGACCATTTATGCTTTATTTTATGGTCTATAATCTATAATACAACAAGAGAACATGCTCAGTGCCCCACCCTGCAACATTTTTGCCGATAGATTCTGAGAAATATTCTTCAAAAGTTGAAAGTGTCAAGTTTCATGAAGGAACTGTGTCGTCGTGAATAAGTCTATAAATCATCTTAGATGTGAACAACATTGTCTTGCGTTTAACTTGTATTTCTACGAGGAGGAACTGTCGTTTAATTAGATTTATTTTCCTGTGAACCATCCCATTATAATAAAGGATCACGAATGCCAGTAGTAAAGTATATAGACGACAAATAGAGTTGACGCGTGATCGAATATCAAATCTTGTTAACTCATAACTGGGACAAAGAGAATGATAGTTAGAAATCCGGACATACGTATTGCTCATTCATGTGTGACAAATTTCTCGATTGCATCGGTCAAAGCAAGAAATCAAATTACATAGACACCATCCAAGCGAAAATGAATTTAATCAATTAGGCCACACACAATAAAATGTCACTCTGATTCCTTCATTGCTAGAAGCCATAGTTAATCGGTGTGTCTCGCGTCTTTGACATGAACAACTGTACAGAAGTGCATACCTAAAACAAAACTTATTTATCACAATCAGTATCATTTGATACAGCGTGCCGTTTCTACACACGTATTTTATCATACGTTTTTTGAGTCTTGAAAAAAGGGTTCTACAGATCAACAAGTGGCTTCAGCATAATGATTTTTGAGCGTTGATTTGCTTTGCGAGTCATGCAAGCAATGTGAGTGTTTGATGAAGAAGGGTGACATGAAACAGTTGTAACAAAGATAACGGGGAACAATACGAAAAAGAGGGGATGAGACGCCTAATCTCTAAACCAAGCAGAAACGCATTACTAACAAAAAAAAAACAGATTTACTTGGGGAAAAGCAGCAGTCAAGTATTTTTTTACTAAAATGGCTGTTGCGTAAACTAATAGCAGTAATATGAGAAGAGTAAAATAATAGTGGTTCATGTTTTGATTACCATTCTGAAAGCCCGAGAGCAATAACAGAAGCGTACATACAACAGACTGTACAAATTTTTTTCTTGGAATGTCCTTCCTGTTCCGTTCGCAAGAGATTAAATGTCGATGATGCGAGCTGGACGTACAATTTGATATCTTATGTCTTGACGGTGTTAGGTCTCTTATGTTAGAACAAGCGCAAAAAGGGACTATGCTGGATCAATTACTTCTTATACAATATAAATTCTGCCCAATATAGTGGACTCATAATATAGTGCACATATGCGTCTGCTTGTTCTCATCCCATAATTTTATATTAGCATCTTTGTGCTCCGCCCCTCAAACTTCGTTTTGTTTCCTTCATCAGCCTCATTATTATCAACATTATTTGCGGCTTCGTAGAAAAAGATCTATAAACAAAGAGTAATAGGCCTTCTCGTCCTTATCATCAAAATCATCATATCTTAGGAGCACCTGTACTTCCAGTCATTGCCTTAATGATACACAACATGAATTTTATTTTCAACCCTAATAATTAACAATAAAAGACTCCATTAAAGAGCTCTCATCAGCAACAGCCTAGTACACACATATAAAATGGAATATTTTTTATGCAGTGGTCAAATCAGAATAACAAAATTTGAAAAGTCATCATACAAACAACAACTCTAATAAGCCAATAAGAACTTTATTAAAAAGGGAAAGAAAGCAGCTTCATAATATGGGAAACAAGACCATCACCAGAAATGTTAACAACAAGTCATAAAAACTGCGAAAGGGGAAAACATACTGACAATACATACGGGAAAACGCTAAACTACGCAACTTTGCAAAGGTACCAAGTTGATTAACTAACCAGACCAGCAACAACAGCACAAGAAACGGACATAAAACAGGAAAAAATATCAACGAGGGTACAATTTTTTTCTTCACACATCTTTTGCTCCCTCGTACATCGCCATTTCAGTTGAGGATTACAGGAATCATACCTGTTGCATTATTGCATAACTGCTGCCAACATCCCAGAAAAGCGAGAAGAGTAAATAATACAGCTTTGAAATAGGAAAAAAACTTTTTATTTGCTTTTAAGCTGAAGGGAAGGAGAATAGAAGATATTCCTCGACAACATCTTTCGACGGACATCGCAAGGATTACGGTACATCTATACTACTGCATTGTAAAGCTGCAATGGCTCATCACACCATCAACAGCAATAACATGATATTCAATGCAAGGAGTCATCATCATTAGCTTTCAATATTGTTGGATGGTCTCTGGTGGTACCGAACACAGTTCTGTCGTTACTTTTGAAGCTTGAGATGTGCAATTTTTTGTACCGTATTACTTCGCATTTTCGTTTTAGAACTCGTCTTCGCGTCCCTGTCTTTGCATGCATACCACCGCCACCATCATCACAACTCCTGCAAAAATAATGATCACAAGAACTGATAAAAAATGTTTTTATGCACAATTATTCGCATTTTTATAACATGAGCGGTGGTCGTGGTGGTGCATGGTGAAGGGTAGAAAATATTTATTTTGTGTCTCTCTTTCTATTTACTTTTGCGAATGTAAAAATGTCGTTTGGGAGTTTTACGTGTGACTGGCTATAGGGACCTGAGCACGGTGGAAGTTGTATAAGTGGTTGTAGTAGCTTCTGAAGAAAAAAAAGAAGTTTTTTTTTAAAAGGTGCGTTGTTTCATGTCCTACGAAGTGGTTTTCTTTGAGTTTACGTAAAAGATTTCAGAAGAAGAGAAGAAAGGAGAACGCAGAAAAGTCCTGTTTTCAAAGAGGATATATATGACATTGGATTCAGTGAGTATGATGATGAGATCAAATACATGGTTTAGAGTTTGCATGCATTCACGTTGCTGAATTAATATGCATATTAAATTGATTGTTGTGTTGTTGTGAGTGTTTGTTCGCTGGTTCATTGTTCAATTGAATTGAATCGAAATGTAAAACAACTTCCTTTTGCATCGTGGTAATAATTATTATATCAGTCAGACAGAAAGAAGCGTAATCATCATCAACAACAACATCAACGTAACATTTTACGGCGAGTTGAGTAGTAGAAGAAGATGAAGCAGATCAAAATCTTGTTCTCTGATTCAGTTACCTTTTGCGCCTAGGATTCTCGGAGGGTCGGATTCTCTAGAATTCTTAATACCTGTTACTCGTTGCATGCACTTTAAAAGCTTCTTGTAAAATATTATGTACTTGTACTGCGTTGGCTCACGTTGATTTTTTTTCTTCTTTACATCTCACACCAACAACATCGTATGAAAAAGCAAAGAGTGAATGTGAATGCAAATAAGAAGTTTTGATTTTTTCATACGTGTACATACATCAAAGAAGTTTCACGTATTATTATTGCATGCAGATCTCTATTTGATTATCAGCGAGGAAAAATGCCAGAAGCTATATTCATCCGCATGTATAGTAGTACTCGGAGCTAGTAAAAATGTTACATTTGAATGAGTGATGAACCACGATATGTGAAGGAGGAAATGAACAACGGATCATCGTGATCACCATTATCATTTAGGAAGACCAAGTCGAGAAAAAACTCCGGTTTGCTTGACGCGACATTTCTGATAAAAGCTTGTGCTCGGGCTTTGACTGGACTCTTCGCTTTTAACTTTACCTACGCATCATAACATAAAATTGTTTCCTACCTTTTGCACAGATAATCGATTACAGTGAGTCATTTTAGCTAATTAAAAATTGTGCATGCTGTGAAGCTATTAAGAAGCTTTTACAACCAACCCGGTGATGAATTGAGTGGACGTAAAGTACTTGGCAAAACTTTTGCACTGGTGTAAAATGTGACCTTGATCAGTGTTGTGACTATACCCATACAATACCTGTGTGTTGAACTTTACCATAATTGAAAGCATAATATACATAAGTATTTAAATATTTGCTTTGAGCATCATCAATAGATGCAATTTTTTTCTGAGACGACAAACTGTCATTTTTTCTCAAATATTTGCCAATTACCATCTTTGCGAAATAAAGAGTAAAAACATGAGTTTCCAGTGAATAGTCTTCTTGCGTCATTTACTAAGTTTTTTCCGAATTCTTGTTTGCCTGTCAAGCAAGAAGTGTTTATTATACAGTGGTGATGATACTACACATTACACACACCGCAATGCTACAAGACGAATGATGACATAATATGTGGAACGTGAAATATGCAAGGTGAAGGTAATCCAACAAAGTAACCGCTTCCAAACCAAACCATCATCATCATAGTCTTCCCGCAGAGCCCAGTATACTTTGTGCTGCGCTCCGTTCCTGCTCCTGAAAATGATTTTGTGAAATTTTATGATTCATACGAATCTTGATCGGAATCCATCTGGAATTGCTTCAGTCCTGGATTAACAAGATAATTTGAGATTAAAATAAAGCGAGAAACTTTGTTGTGCGTGCGTGCCTTTGTGTAAAGGAACTATAAATTCATCATGATATTATTATAATCTAAATCGCCTAAACTCTTTTCTCCGTCCACCAACACTACATGAAGAATGCAGAGATTTGTGTGGGCCATAATAAAATATATGCGACAGAGTTGTTAAATAAAATATCGCGATTGAAATGTTATCGTTCACATCAGATTCTGATTTACTGTTTATTTGAAAATAGATCTGTTTCTGAAGTACAGTAGTACTTTAATGAATTTAACTTTATTATGACGTTATGCAGACAACGCGCGCTTCAGTTTTATGATATCGGATCATTCATTTACTTTAATAAACCAACGGTTAAGGTCAAAGTCAAAGCATGTACTTTAATGAGAACAAGATTTGAGTATAGTCATTAAAACTGTGTGATGGATATCCCGGTGAACAGTTAAGGAGATTAAAGAGTATGGAGTCAATAGTTGATTATCTACAAAGGAGAAATTAGTGATCGAAATTGGAGGATAACAAGGGAACGCAATACGTTCTAATTGCCCATTTATGTGTCCATACTTTCACAGGATCTACAATTAAAGTGGTAATGTAAAAGCTATACTTTCATTATTTTAATTGGTATATAATATTCATAAAATAGTAGCACCACTCAGTTATCAGTTGATGTGTAATATGTTCATTAGAGCTGGCACGTGTACACGGAAACGCGTGTACACGAGTGAAAAACGCGTTTTTGGTACATCGTGTTGGGTGGAA
>JAQIXX010000889.1:0-44295 GCA_034700605.1 Willowsia nigromaculata
AACGCTTGAGAGGTGCAACGTATAATTAAAGATTTAGAGGTTTTCGACTATGCTCTATTCAATGGAAAAGGAATTTTAAAAATCGGTCATTGGCTTATCCGGGTCATCCCATTGTTAGTCACTTTTTAACTCATTACCCTCACATTTCAGGTATAGCCCTTTATTTTCAAAAGTTTTTTTTTCTTTGTTACCTCCCGCGACAATACAATATCCTATCATTCCTACCACTAGACTTTGGGTTTTATTAACAATGGCGTAATAAAAAATTGAACTTTTCATTGCCTCTTCCAAACACAAGACTGACGCTTTGTAAGCTTTCATCTTTTTTCTCATTACAACTGTCAGCCACCACCAAGCACCACCTTTCATTCTCATGATCATCACCTTTTCTAAAAGTGAAAAGAAAGAAAGAAAAGTTTTCTATGATTTCCTATTCTTGCAGCTATTATAAAATTTGTTATATTTACTCCATCAAACCTGAATGCAAATAATATGCTATATGTAGGTATACATATTTAGCTATCGGTTCATGTGAAAACTGCATAAATGTCTCTTTTGTCTGTGTGCCCACCTACTCATAACTTTTCCCCTGTTTTTTTGTTTTTCCAACGATTCGTCAAACAAAATATTAGAGAAAATCATGACAAAGTAAAAAATAAAACGTGGGAGTGAAGGCAAGTCGTACATAAAGAGAGATAGAGGGAGAAAAAAGGAAAGTCTACTACATCGCATTTTTTTCTCCCGTTGCCGTTTCTCGATTGCATTTTACTTTGGCGACTGCTTAGACCACCGACCACCACAGTTATAATAGGATATATGATATTAGTAGAACATAGTAAAAACTTTGTTCCCCTTATCGATTAATTTTTATTCTCTCCTTCTTTTCCTTTCTTTTCTCACATCCTCTTCCTCCCTTTCTCTCCCTTTTGCTCTCTGCCATTTTCTCTTCCTCTCTTTCATAAAGTAAAAAGCCAACCCCGAGCTGTTTTCCACGACGACGACGAAAACTGCTAGAAAGTACGAAGTGAGGAGGGAAGTGAAAGAACACGGAGGAAAAAACTCCAAAGAAGAAATCACTCCTACACGAAATGAGTATCAGAAAGAAAGCAAGCAGGAAAATGTTGATCAAGATGACTTTTCCTTTTATAATGCTATCAATATTGCATTGGGAGTGGGATAGTAGTAGTAACCAATACTATAGTTTTTATTTCATTCATTTATTACATGTATAAAATAGGCATGTATGTAGATATGTGTGTATGTGCAGTTGGGTATATGATACGTACACCATTAAAAAGACTACCACAGTTGCTATTATTTTTTTAATACTATAGTCGTATTTCCCGTGTGCCATCTACTTCCTTCACCATCCCATAATATACGCACGTTGTTTTCTTTCACCCTCTCCCTCTTTCTTTCCATTTCACTGCACTACTCTCCTCATTCCAAGTTTCGCATGTAATAATGGAGTTTACTACTACAACATTGTGTCTCTGTGTGTGTGCATGAGTGTTTCCTTGTGCATTTTACAACCGCTTCGAATTATAGACTATATACCTATATATCTGTGCATCAAACATATTAAAAATAGACCTTTCTACAATCCTTGTACAAACCATACAACATGCTCCCGTTATATTTGCTTACTTTTTATTGCCATATTACAGCACATTGCAAGGCTATTGTGAAAAAAAGAGGGTGGCCTGGCTCCCTCAATGTCTGAAATAGTACCACGTACCCACATCTCAAAATATCATTTCCCAAGTTGCGTACAACGACGGACAACCAAATGGGAACGTGGCTTCGTCATCATCGTGTGGCCAAAAAATATACATAATATCTACTATAAAGACAGGCACGTATACCAAAAGAGAGAGAGAGAGAGAGAGAAGTGCAATAAGCACAAGTTCTAGAAAATAAATGGCAGAAAAGGAGAAAAAAGATGAGAGAGGGTGGCTTCTCGCCATATTTGCTCCTCGCCCTTCTTCGCTTCTCCAGCACTCTCCACAATATCCATACTCACAAATATTATGCCTTCCTACATATATACCTTCTCAAATATACGACTATAGGAGTTCCAAACATTGCACAATATTTTCTACGTGTATATTCACGCATTCACACACAAACACTCTTGCACGCACACACGCAATGCACGCACTAAAATATATTGCATGTAGAGACTCAACCTTGCATCCACACATAATAATAATAGCAGGAGTGGCATTGCTATTTATTGTGCACTCTTCTCAGAGAGAGAGAGGGCTCCAGAGTTTTGCTCCCTATAGCAAAACCTCATATAAAGCATAATACCTATAATATGCACGCATACTATAGTCTCGCAAAGCTTAGTTTTTTAAAAATCATATAGGTATCTAGTTTAGTATAACTATACATCCGAAATAATATGGAACTCCACTCTTAATATTTCGTCTTCCCTTCTTTCGCTTTTCCACCACCACCACCACTCGTTCTTCTTCAACCATGCCATTTTGCCGTTCTACCATGAGCATAGCAAAAGGAGTTGGGTTGAGCAATAGAAGTAGGAATTTTCATGTCATGCTAGAAAAGCAAAACCAGGCAAGAGATATAGCTAGATAGTGAGTGAGAACAGGGTAGGGGTCGACTTTTTTTCTCGATATTTTTTCTCTCTCTCCTTTCCTTCCCTTCCTTCTCTTCTCCTCTTCGCCATATTTTTTTTCTGCATCCAAGCAACCAGCAACCGAGTCACTGCATTAGATATTAGCGTAGTAGCTAGGTCTAGTGAGTAGCAAGCGAGCGACCACCACCCTTTCACAGAAACTTGCAAACAGACATGCACTAGAATGCTCTTTAAAGAGTCCGGAGAAGTTTATCAAAGTAGTTATATAAACATTGCATACGCACATATCTTGCAATCAGTAAAAGTTGAAGGGAAAAACATTGTTTAAAAATACCAGCGAATCCTTTCTTGTTTACACAGAGACAAAACTAACTTTCTACTAGAACTAGAGAGCGTCTATACTTTTAAAAATGCTAGGCAATGAGTTTTAAAATGTGCACATTCCTCTTCTCTACTGCCATATATTGCTGATATAGTTTGAGTTTGGATACATATTCTATTCTCCTCAATGATTAAACTTGGTTTCGAACAGGTATAAACTCCAGTATAGATTACAGTATACGATATGATGACACGGTGGAAGAAAATGGGAGGGGGATAAAGAACAGAGATGTGTGATCTTTTTTAGTCGCGATCCTTCTCTCGATTTTTTCATAGTTTTTTCTAGTTTCTTCTTAGAAGAAGTTGCAAGTTTAATGATAATGCCAGAAAAGAGAGCCAAGATGAGAATAAAAGGGGAAGAAAAGAGCAAGCAAAGCAAACAGCTCTTTTTTTACGTATCCACTTTCGATCTATCCTATCCGCTACTTCTGTTCTCTCTGGAGCAAATGCAATATCCTGCGTAAAATGCAATATTACTGCCAACCAAGCAACCGTTTTCCTGATAGAAGTGCAATGTTTGCTGCTATACTACTACCCACCTCACATAAGACGCTCTATACGCATACCTCATCTTTCACATTTCATTTCCTTTTCTTGTCTCCTTTATTTTTTCACAGCGGATTTTTATACGGAAAATGGAGTTTACAGAAGAAGCATAAGCGAAAGAGAAAAAAAGATGCAATGTCAGGAGGGAATGAGGATGTATCAAGACAGCAGAAAAGAAGGATCTTCTGATGTTGTTGTTATTACTGTTTGTAGTATACCGTATGCCCTATGCGTAAGTGAAACATAATGTGATGTTATGTAATATGAAGTGTTTCAAAAGCTTACAACAAGACGGGTTCGTTTAAAAAAAGGTAGATTCCAACATTATTTTCTCTCCGTTTTCTTCCCTCTTTTCTATCCTTATATTATATCTCTACATTTTTTGCTCCTTTTTCCTATGAGTGCACAGAAAACCTCAACAAAATGCAGTATGTGCACTCTAGTGCAGTTTGAGTAGAATAAAGTGCAATAATCATACAGAGACTGACATAAAGATGAAAAGGATATACATTGCTACCACATCTCTGTATACCGAAACCATTGCTAGTATACCTATATGCAATCTTTGAATGGTGACAGTAAACAATGTCAATGCCAAAATGGACTACATGAATTTCCTGCTTCCTCACGAGTAGTGGTACGGTAACATAGGAAAAAATGCATGCACGTTGTATTCAAGATAGTATAAACAACTAAATATAAACTTGGGGAAGAAGGAAAGGTGGAATTATGATACAGTTATTTATTCATTAATATAAAAGAAGTTTTGCAATTACCCGTTGACAAACATTTTGAGCGAGTGGTTCCGGTCTAAATTTAGAGTATCCAGGGTTGCGGCTTGTAAAAAGTTCAATGTCCACGGAAAAAATATATAGATGCGAAGATAAAGATAATTCTTTAGAGGAAATATGTTATGTCGATATTGTCGTTTCGTTCTCTGTCTGTCTAGGAATTTGTTTTCAAATCATTATGTCCAACTAGCAAGCGCACACAACAAAACACTCTAGCTCTCTCTCAAAAAACTCAGCAAAGGAATCGCTAATGGTGCTATATAGTGTCACTAAACTTGAGTACTCAACATGCAAATATTTATGCAAAAAACAGCAATTCTGAATAACAGCGAAAAATTAGTATTTATTAGAGTTCTAGAAAAATCCTGGACACAGCTTCATTCCCAAATGGGGATACTGATGTAGTTGACATGATAGAAATATGGTGGTCAAGACAAAGGTGGAAATATTGATAACATTTTTTTCGGTATAAAATTTCGTTGCACTTTTTCGACTTTTCCACGTTGTCTATGTATGTACTAACCAGTGATGTTTTTCTAATGGTTAAATTTTCCTACTCTATGAAGATTTTTTCTACTCCCTCATGTCTGAAAACTCACGCGGACAAGATTGCTAAAAAAGAAACTATAATTTTTTCCCTTTCACACGAAACCACTACCATCACTACGATCACTACTACCCCACCACTTCAGAGAAGAGAGAGACAACGATGGAGTAAATCTAGCTCTGCCTCTGACCGACAACAACAACCGTTCAGCTCGGAAGACGGAATGCAAGTGTTCTCCACGCAGCAGTCATACAAATGCAACTTACACAGACAACAACAGTCATCATCGTCATGATCATTTTTGGTGCAGCAGGAGAAGCAAAACTTGAACATGGAACGTTCTGAAAGGATCATGGTGTGTGTAAAGCAAAGTAAGCGAATATATTTGAACACGCAAGTAGAAAGAAGTTTTGGTTCAGTAAGTTAGTATGCAGTTTTTTGCCTTTTCTCCACGAACTAACCCAAGAGTACAATTTTTATATCCGTTTTTTCTTCAGAGAAGCGAATTCACCTCTCTTTTCAGTTATTCAGATGGATAAAGCATTTTGTGGAGTGCAAGGAATAGAATAATGGAAGGAAGCATGACGACGAAAATGCTGTGCTAACTTGGATCAGAAGAGGAGAGAAATGCTCCATGTAAGTGGAAAATCTCCCAGTGGCAAAGAATAGAAAGGCATTGCAATTGCAAGATGATATAGTACGAATATAGGTATAAAAATAGTAATGCTTAAGAGCACGCAGAATACAATAGTAGCTGTAGAACAACCCACACGGCTGATTACCTCGATTATCATATTTTTTATTTTCTAATCTCCGCTAATTTGCATATTTACCATTTCTACCTTTCGTCCTCTTACGAAGGGTTATTGATGAAGAGAGGTGGCGTGTTGGAGTAGTGAACTCGGTGATTTAAATAAATCGGCATGAGGCGTATCTCGAGTTGGATTTTCGCATGGAAATTAAAGAGAAAGAGAGGACTCGTGCACTACTGATAAAACATCTTCCGCGTATATGGCAGTTCACTTTAGATCTATACTTATTCTTCATACAACCGTTTTATGACAAATTTGCTACTCTAAGAATTACTAATAATGGATAGTACAAGTAACTTTGCAATATGTATACCTATTTGCAGGTGTAGAGAGACATGCCATTTTATGAATGTACATATCAGTATTCAAATGCATGCTTGAAAATTCCATGCAGAAGAGGCCTTCAAGGATCGAAGTGTAAAGGAAAAGTCTGCAGACTAGATTCGTAGAAATGTTTACAATACCATATCGCCATTTTAATCGTTTCGTTATGAAAAGTATAAATGACACATTTAAAATACTGCTAATTATAACTACTGTCTCGGGGGCGTATTTTTCTCCTCTTTCCACAAAATATATGATATTCCGTTTCGTGCTAAACATATATGTGTCAGTATGCAGAAATACAACGACAAGTACTACCCACAGTTAAAAAATAAATCTTCACAAAAACCAACTGAAATACAAAATTCATTTCGGATGATGCTGAAATTACTTGTCTATGTTAAACATTGTCTCGCTCGTTAATCCCCTGCTACTCATTATTATAATTTTTTTTCTACTGTTTTTCTCTCACTCTCTTTCTGCTATTCCTTATGCCATTAAGTATGAATATCTCATAACCATGAATCCAAACATTTTCACAATGAATAATCTCCAAACTGCCCAATGGATGGGATATGCACATTTTGAATGCTCGTTGGTACGTACACATATATACATATGGTTTGTAAAAGGGCAAAATAAGGTCTTTGCACTTAATGTTTTTACAAAAAGAAAAATTGGCCAGAAGAATACCTACATAATCCGTGCACAGCATTTCGAAGGTACTTTAGCATTTTTTCCAACTGCAAAGGTACAGGGAGTACCCATACCCCACACTACTTTGCCAACATTGGAAAAACTAGTGCAATAATAAGCAATACATAATAATGTGGAAAGACTACACAAAGTTTTTGAACCCAGCAAAACCATACGTGCTGTTTTCTCACAAAAATAATGGCCACCATTCATGTTTGTGATATGGATGGCAATGATGATGATGATGATGGCGAGAAAGGACAAAGGATAAAAAAGGTAAATGAGTGCACTTATTGAATTGCACGAACGAACAGAAAATATTGCAGAGAGTGAGGGAAGAACCGCATTTTCTGCTGATCCCTTTTTCAACAAACGAAACGCGAGAGAAAAAAAAAAGGTTTTTGAGCAAGTTAGGGTAGAAAAACGCATCGCATTACGCATAATACTGCAACAAACGGACCTTGATTCATTTCCCTGCATTCAATCAATATACAGTGTATTGCACATATACAAAATGCATGTACATTTTTTGTGTGAAAAAAAAGACAACACAAAATAGGACGTGATGCATAATGCATAGGATATTTCACAAAACTTGTGGCAGCAAAATAGAGATGGTTTTTACAATAATAATGTGCATGCATTTTTCCCTTTTGGCCTTGTACGCTTTCCAACTTACTATTAGATAAAATGCACAAAACAACAATACACTATTGCCATATATTAGAGCTTTAATGCAATAATAATATGCACAAAAGAGGAGTGAAAAGAGTCAAGGAAAAAAAATTGTCATTTTTTTCTCCACTAGAGATTTGTGAAATTTTCTTAACAAATTATGCGATGCAAACGTGAGAATTGCTTGAACAGAAGTACGTGAAGGTAGTAAGGTCAACGCTAAAGCTCATAAACTTTGTGAGGTTTGCCGTTCTTATCTATACATTGTAATTGTCACACCATCATACCACCACCAGAAGAGATAATCTTTTAGGGAGTCGACTCATGAAAAACTGCATGCATAGTTAATCAGTATGATTTTTCTTAAAATGCTTACAGCTACTGAGAAAAATAAAAATCTGATATTGGTACTGGTACAGAAAAATTTGGCAGTACACAAATACGTGTATGGCATGGTATGGCACGGAGAGCTAAAGTTGACAATTTGACATGAGATTTCATTAATGAGAGGTTAACTCTAAACAGTGGAAAGAGGCATGATAATACCTACATTGAAGGGATACATGCTGTGTTTTTAATGGTGAAGAGTGGAAGCTATTGTCCTTGTGTCGAAGAGATTAGTATTTAATATAATTACAACTAAAAGTACTTACATGAAGCTATGCATTACTCACTTTTAATTCCAACACATTCCAAGAAAATACAAAATGATTAACGACAATATTGGTTGTAGACGGTCAATATAATATGTTATCATTTATCAAACATGTGTTAGTAGCACAAAAAGAGAATATAGAGAGTGCAAGCAAACAAAGCCTGTAGAAACTGGATAACATGTAGAGAAAATCAATCTTTTGTTATGAATAAAAATAAAATTTTTATCAGTTATGAAAATGTGCATAAATGTTTGGTGCATGTGACCCCAAAGAGAAAATTTTGGAGTACTTTGTTGTTGACTCATGTGCACGGAGACAATTTAACTTGACATTATGTAACTATATTTAGCATTGACTTATGGGTAGTTTAAGGGTAATGGCATTGCAAGACAAACCAACAATTTTTTCCAGACCATGGGCAACGAATAAAATATTATGCATGTTGTTATGTAGTTTTAATAAACCTTGACTAAAATACAAACAGATTGGATATATTTACCGTTTTCAAGATAGCAGTCCTTACTGTCTTTGATGAGAAGGAGAAGTCTGTAGTTTGAACTGATGACGATGATGTAAATAGGCTGAATAAGTCTTTCAAGTTGATACACGAAAAACTGAAGACACGTCCACACTAGCTTGTTACAATATCCTCAAACACATCACACATACAATTTTGGAAAATCCTGGCACAATCTGCAATTAATTTTGAATTAATTATTAATGATGAGAACCGCATGTAATTTTTCCAATATGTGATCTCTGTTGTCAAACTTTTTTTCTCGTTGCCAATTGTTTAGACAAACCAAACTGGAACCGGAAAACGTTAAAGAATATTTGCCGGTCTTTTTTTGCACTCAAATGTATTCTCAGTAGGCTAAATTGGGCACAGTGCGATTTCCTGTCGTTCCTATGCAATATGTTCAGCTTCAGAAACGTTATCAAATGCACTATACAAAATTGCGTCTCTCAGCAAACCCTGCTAGAATACAGTATCGTACACTGTTGGAAATGTTGGAATTTCCTGTTCTGATCAAAAAAGTGCATAAAAAGCACCAGTGGCGTTGTAGAGAAAAAATGAGTGAAGGACCAACTAATGGCCTGTGAAGATATTTTCCTCATAAAAAACATTACATTGGATCGCCTTTGGCTTCTTCCTATTCCACATATTGTACTTACCATTAACACAGCATTTAACATTCTTCAACACTGGAGATATATACCATGCTCATAGACAATGTGCAAAGATACATTTTTAAACATTATTGCCATCAGCATCATAATAATCATCTTCCACTTCTTCTTATTGCATTTGCACATATAAAGAGCGGAAAAAGTATTTTAAGTATAGCGAGAGAATTCCCAAATTACATTCAGCGTTGTGTGTACACATTTTCAGCATTAAATGTACACAAGTAGTTGCATGAAAAGATGAGGAGGGAGTCGAGTCGAAAAGTCAACATTTTTTATTTTAAAAATGTACTTCACAAATAATCATTCGAAAGGAAACACATTAGATGCAGCCATTACATAGATATTTTTTTGAACTTCCATCATTATTACTGCGAGTACATACACATGAATATAATATGCTGTCTGGATTCTTACATGGATAACATGCGTACATACGAAAAAAAAGCGTGGAAATGCATTAGGGAAAAAAATTGTTTCATTATGAGAGCAGGAGAGGAGGAGAAGAAGAAAGAGTAATTTTTATTGTTATTATTATTACTACATGCGTGTATATATGCGTACATACTGCAAGTACGATGATTATTGTAAAGTAAAAAGGAAGACAGAGTTTTTTGTTGTTTCCTTATTATGATCCTTACCTAGGACAACCCCCACTACCACCGCCACCACCACCATCAACCGAACAAGTTGCACTGCCATGCCACCACCAGTCGAAGTAGTTTTTTTTTCTATTGAAGTAAATGTATGGATGGAGATTTTCGAGTGTAGTGTGTTCACTGTTGTGTCGTTTCTATGATCATGAGACGATGATACACTTTAAGTTTTTGTTACTTTGTAGAAGCTAGAAAGAGAGAAAGAAGCGTAACTAATACGGGTATATGCATATCACCGTGTTATATAATAACGAGTGCGTGAAGATCTCTCTAATGCGTGGTTTCGTTGCAGTGCGTACATGTTTGATGCACAATTTTGTATTGTTGCATTATATAAAAGCTGTGTATGCAACGGAATCATGACTGCACTTTTCTTTGTGCTTCAACTTGTTCCTTACTTTTTTGTTCATCTTTTTCACATCCTCCTCTTCTTCACAGCGTTTCTTTCTTCTTTGAAATTATAAGAAAGAATCAGTGTATTAGCTGCGTATGCATTTCTTAATATGAAAGTAGGTGAATATTATGAGCATATAAGATGTTTTTACAATATTGCCTTTTATACTAACATACCTACATACATTTCTGCACTCCTGGGGCTGATGGTGCATTTTGTTGCCTGAGGATTTCTTGTGAAAGATGCAGAGTCGGTGGATGCAATAAGTGAGAAGTTTGGATGCAGAGAAAAAAGTGCATTTGGAGACATGCTAGATTTTATATGCGGAGGGGAAGAATATAGGAAATATGTAATATTTTAACATTGGCATTTCGTAAGTGAAGAAAAGATGTTTGAGATGCGCTGGATTTTATTGCGGTTGTCTTTTTGTAAGATAGGATGCCAAGTTGACGTTAGTCGATGCAATGGCAATCGTCGTCGTCATCGCGTTGACTGCAATAATGAAATGCATTGTGGTGGGGTGTCGGATTATAAAGTTGGTTTATGGTGGTAATGTTGCGGTACTTGGTAATAATGAAACTTTCATCGTCTTTGGTTAGTTTGGCAGAAGAAAATATTTTTGCTGAATGTGGACTTGCATTCAATTCTTTTTACTGAACTACATATTTCTAAAAATGCTTCGATAGACAGACACAAACAGACACTCATTAAACACTCCTGTAAAAGATTCAGGGAAAGTCACGAAACAGTAGTTGCCGCGTCAGAAACGTTGAAATACAGTAGCATGAGCGGAAACCCTTCAATTGCACCTTTCAAACCAATTGCAAAATGTGTAGTTTCTCTCTAAATCTTGAAATCTAAGATGCTGCAAGTTAAAAGGTCCTACCTTCGGTATGATTGTCATCATCGTATTTTATTGCCTGTGACATCACAAAGATGACTAAAATATGTAAAGAATTCGTGAATACTCATGACCTATTTTTTAAACATTTTTGTTGTTCATCATGTTCATCTAAACCTTTTTGCCATGAACAATATTCAACTCAACTCTCCAGAGTTTTTCCCAACCAACTCAAAATTCACATATATTTAAGAGTACCCTTATGAAAATTAGTTAGTCTCAAAAGTAACACTGAGCCACCAGCAGTCTTCAGTTAATAGAAAAACATGGATATTATAATCAATTTGTGTACACATCCTTATTTTGTTGGAGCTTTGCTATTTCTACTCGGTGTCGGTGGGGCATCATACTCCTTTCGTTATGCTAAACTCAAAATGAGTTTTGCTGCAAAAGTTGACGTTTTGGTGAACTAATATATTTTTTATACGTTTATAAACTAATGAAAATGTATTGATGATGAACTAACATGCAACTGTTTACTTGGTTTCAGATTCCATTATATAATATGAGAGAGACGAATGACTCTGAAGACTTATTTTCTACAACTCAATAAGAATCAAAATCAATTGATTTTCGATGTTTTATTAATTAAGCAAAATATTGAAATACATTACATACAGTTTTTCATTTTGAATTCAAATTCTGGTGTGTAATTTTTTATTTTTTTTGCTTCATTAAATTATGCATAATCTAGGAATGGCTCCACATAATAACTGTGATACTATACTTGAATAGTTGGCACCTATTTCATACATTCGTGTTCCTTGTTATGTGTCGTGTATGTTCCCTGTCTTAAAAATCACAGTAACTCTACCAACCTATTCTTCCAATTTCTTCCCTCTTTTGATTGTCATCTTCCCAGATTCTAGCCTGTTTCCAGAAAGCTAGCACAACCGTACTCTCCAACAGCAGTTAAGTTAAGAGTGAGCAAAAGAGGGTAAGATGCCTTCATATTTATTCATTAAGGTATTTCAAGAAAGTAATTTGGATGCACCCTTTTCTCTGTTTCTCTCTCTCCTCTGCTCAATGCTTCAGTGACTGATGTGATTAAATATAATACTTTCGCGTCTTCACTGAAGCTTTGCACCTCTGCTGCGCAGGTAAGTGTTTAGGTATAAATTATAGTAGCGTTTCTTCTAAGACGACTACCCTGATCTAAAAACTTGTATGAATAGAAAACGCCTGACGCTTACTGGATTGGATTCTTGTTTTAACTATGTATTTTTTTAGTACATCCCTATTTTTATGCGTCTTCGTAATGAGCTATAGCTACAAGAAACGGTTGGATCAGGCGTGCTTTTTCACCATTTTTATTGTTCTGCGTGATTATGCGCGTTTAACATGCAGTATGCACACAACCATCATAAGATTATACCTTGCCCCCATATAAACATTTTATATGAGTCATTTCATTTCGTACTACATGGTCAAGCAATCGTCTCCTTCCTTTATGGTTATTGAAGAGAATTTTACGTACATAAGTAGAGACAGTAAAAAAACTCTTCCTCAGATTAAGAATAAAATATCTGCTGTCCGTATGCACATTTCTTTTTGCGTCCGCAGTCCGCACACAGAATAAAAATATCCATAAAATATTTCAATATTATCATGTCCAACTTCACATACGAGTACTTTACTACCACTGATGATGTTACTATATTGTTATTATTATTATGATACATGTATTTTTAATACTCCCTCAACCTTTCTTCCCATCTACCATGAACCATAGTTAACCATCATAGTTACATTACTTGTGTGTCTGTGCGTTTCAGAACTTTTAATGCACATGCGTAATAATAACAGTCATAAAAGCACATTAGTATACGACGAGCATACACTATTAAGTTTTTTAGCGTGGCAAGAAAGGAAGATGAAAATGTTGGGAGAAACTATCTTCATGTTTAAATATATTTACATAATGCACTTATCATATTGTTTGTAAGTCATCATAATGGCATGGAGGATATATAGTGGTTGTAGTAGCAGCTTTTGCTTTTTGTTATTCCCCTGGAAAAAAAATCTTGACCAACAAAAAACTTACCTACTTGGTTTAGGCCTTATATTGCATTGTGAAAATGGGAATGAAGTTTGCGCATGATAACGACGAGAACGAGACACGTTGGAATAAAATATACGTACGTGCAGGTTTCTTTAGAAAGTAGACAAGCACTAATTCATCTTGATGCATATTGCTATGCTTACCCTAAAGCCACCCCATTGCTACCATGGGTATATACATAAGTTTAGTACTACATTTTATTATATTGTTATATTACGTATTCCTCCTTGTTTCAAGAAGACGGTCATGATGTAGGCGATGATGATGATTATATGACTTTTTAGGGAAGGAAAGGGTTGGATTCTTCTGGATTGGCTGTGGTCTTTCTTACAATCAGGCATCGTGATCAGCTTGTACATATATATGCACCGCCACTATTGTATTCTCTCTATCAGCACCAGTACATTTTAGAGGGTGTATTTTTTACTTATTATAATTCTTAAATTTGGACACACTAGTTATTTATGCTATTCGGTTTTTTCAATATAAATGTTTCTCAGCGTTATGTGCTCCCATTCCTTCATTTTGCTTAATTCTTTTTCTCATTTCTTTTAAAACTGGTTAATTGTTTATACTCTAATTTTATATATCATACTATATGTATGTATAAAAATTAGATAGGATTTCTCTGCAAATGCGAGTTGCTCAGCTAGCATAGGTAAGTGTTTGAGAAAGCGAGAACTTTATGTGGTAAAAAAACAGATGCATAATAATTCTCATTTCTGAGATAAGGTAAGCTCTGCTAAGTGGTATCATTGTAGATACACTTGGGTGGATAGGTACACAACATTTTAAAAAGCAAGTCAATGTGTGGTAGGGTAGATGTGGTATGGGAAGAAGAAGCCCCGCAAAAACAAGTTTTTGCTACATCATCATCATCATCACCAAACCACCACCAACACTGATACCGACTTCCAAGCCACCACTACCCCTCCCTGTAAGATCACTGCGTTACACTACAACTACAGAGGGATGAAATTTCTCCTTTTTAAAAAGCACATTACATTGGAACTTCGTATGAGATGATGTGGAAAGGAATCTAATGTACTTTATGTACAGTACACTTACTCGTTACCATGTTAATGCAATTGTAAAAAAAAATATTAAGGTAGTTTTAGGTCCAGCCAAATACCCCTTTCTCTCTACCTTGTTTTTCGCCCCTCGAAAAGCGCAAGTTGCTATATTGATGTAAAAAAGTGGGCGAGAGATAGAGAGAATCTTGTAAAGGGTACATCTTTTCTTTACCGTCTACCACTGCCACAAATGTCATATCCGTACATTTCTTTTCTGCCTGGATACATAATACCAAACCAGTATTCACCCTTCATTCTCATCAGGTTTTACTTTGATCATCAAGTAGGTACACAGCATATGCAATATACTCTTATTACACAAGTCGCCTTCTAATATTCCCTGCCCTTTTGTTCTCCATTTTGGTATATTAGCGTACATGCAGGTATTCTGCTTTTTAAAAACTTCATTATTTTATTTTCCGTTCCAAGGTCTCCTGCATCTTCAAGAAAAAGTCAACACTGAAATCCAACAGCATTAACATAATATTCCTATGAATATCCATTTTATTGCGGACAAAATATTATTATTATTTATTTAGTGTATTGCATGGAATGAGAGATGAGAGTGAATCCTGCTTCATTTTTTATCTCTAAAAAATGACCTTGATTTCCCATGAATACCATAAAATCTTCAACAGATGCTCCATATTTCCACACATTTCCTGTCTTGCTATTCAAAAACTGGAGGATTAGTCAAGCCAGAAAAATTGCAAGAAAGAAAAATACGGTTTCAGTTGCCCTATCATATTTATAGACCTGGACAACGTGAATCCTTTCATGATATTAAACATGAGTACTAGTCTTAATCTTACGACTTGTAGTCTTAACTCTTCTCCCCATCTCTCATCCACTGTCTCTCTATCCATCAGTTAGAAAAAAAACATGTATAATTTTATGCGTAAAAACTAAATAACATTATTCCTCGTCGCCATCTCATCCTCTTGTTCCAGATTTCGCCAGAGAGAACAGATGCAGAGGAGATAGATTTACATGTTCACAACACTCAAACTAGCAAACTCAGCTTGAAAAGTGAGGAGACATCCACCACTTGAAAATTATTATGCGGGTTCCGTTCTCTTCGCTCACTTTTGAGTCAGCTTCTCTTCGCCCTTTTTATTTTTTTTCGACTAGAGAGATCACCAGATAAACATGAAATATATACACATATTTTTTCCACTCTCTTCTTTCTCGCGTATTTTGAATAAATCCTTTCTCTACTGCTGTGATGAACGGTACACACGGCCTCATCCTGGAAAAAATTCCTCTCTGAGTGCAGCATAAATTGCTTGTGCATGTAATATGATACCCTGAATTTGGTGTCCATGATGCAGTTTCCATAATAAATTTGACATTATGCATACAACATCATGAATGTTATCCAAGTTTTCGTCCGTTTCAAAAATGCATTGAAAAACATTTTCTGCATGCATTAATTCTTGAGTGGAAAAGTCACAATGTCATACAGCAAGCAACTGCAAACATAAAACCTTTTAAATTTCACAATCAACCCTTTTTATCCAATTTCGTTAGTACTCCACTCACTGAACTTTCCTTTGAGCTATCCTCTTCAATGATCAAGCTTTGAATCAAAATCCGCAGAAAATTATAAAAACTACATGCTGCTTTAAAAAAGGTATAAAAAGTATTTATAACAAAAATGGGTTGAAAATTAACGAGAAACTGATAATGGCATTACTTGAAAAAAGAGCATTCAGAATAAGTACTTTCACATATATGCTCATTCTCTTTGCTTTCATCTCTAAACCGTCGCCATGTTTGCAATTTCGCAGAAAAGCCATAATCAAGAGGGCATGTGGCATAAAGAGGATTCGCAAAAAATAGGGAGAATACCCACTCATACAACCACTTATTGTGTACATTTAAGCGTCATAGTTATCCTCTCTTTGTCCAAGCAACGAAGCATACATGAGTCTCTACTTTTGTTTTGTTATACTGCTGGTTAGCTTGGAGGAAAGATTGTTTGGTTTGCATTTTTTCTCCTCTCTTCCCTATTGCTATACATTTTTGCACGCTTGTTGTACCGACTGCTGGTACACACAGGGCATCAGATTGCAAAAGTGGCTTGGTGATTTGCCACTCGGCAATCTTATGGGTTGGGCTAAAGAAGAAAAGAGAGGAATAAAAGGGTTATGTAATGAGATGTTGGCTAATATATGAGAATCGTGTTGTGTTGAGAAGGGGATAAAATGAGTAGATGAAATATTGGCTTACTTGTTTGTGGGTACTTTTTGGTGAACTCAATTGGAATTTCATAGGAGCCAGGATCATTAGGGATACGTTTGCAGAAAAGAGATGAAAAAGCATATATATTTTACGCGTATGTATCAACACACCTCTTATTTGGCCAATATCAACAAGTCGACTTTAGCAATAGAAATAATGTAGGGAATAAAGCTTGAATGAGTAGTGAAGTGCAAACATGTGGACGAGTGCTGCTAAGTATGCAGTTTATTGTGTGCGATTGCCAGTAATACTTGTTGGATGGCACAGTAGAAGGGTTAAAATAACATCTACGAACATGGCGCTTGGTTATACCAATTCAGCAGAATGATGTTTGTGCAGTATACGAATTTCAATTGAATTCATGATGTACCAGCATAACACAAGAAACTCAAACGTGCAGATTGAGTATTATCATATCCTGCACACTGTGTCCATGGCTGCATAATATGCATATAGCGGCGACGCCATGTTTGCTAAAGTTGGCAGATTTTGACTAAAAACAAAGCTAAGCAGGATTTCATGTTATCATCGAGGGATTGATATGAAACGTCTGCATGAAATGAGAATTAGGGTATATCCTTTATTCAATTTTTGTACTTAAAAAGAGTTGCAAACAATGCCACTAATGAGATCAACAAGAAAGGAGATTGTCATCACCACTCCTAAACTCTAGAGTCTAGATGAAACGCCAGTAGGGCATGAGAATAATGACTTTATTGAGCATCAAAAGAAAGTCTGACAAAGAGGAAAAGCTTGTATGAAGTAGCGAGTACGCAGAAGAAAAAAAGCTTTCGTTTGGCTTTTACCTGGTATTATTATTGCTCATCAAAAAGTTCAAGTTTGTGCATCAAAATAGACAATATCAATATCATCTTTCTCCAGATTCTAACTCTAGACTAGAAGCTACCTAGAAACCACCAACCTTTGCACAATACCAACAAAAATCCAACTGCACCAGCTTTCTGCCTCAAAATTATTACCAACAGCAGTTTTCGTATCAAGTTTCTGCCTCCATTTTACCTCTATTCAAAGATATTAAGTAACATGCATTTTCACAAACACAATAATATTTCATCAGTCGAATATTATGCTTCCGGCGTTTCCTAGCAAATTCAAGAACCGAGAGAGTAGTGGTAATAACCTATTGCCAAATATTACCATAGGTACATATTATCATTCCATTAGGCCAATACATCTTTGTCATGTCTTCATACACCTTTCTCGTGGAAACTGGAAAGCAATGCATTCTAATGTAGTGACATAAAAAGTACGCAATGGCAAATCAGATTAACTAGCACAATGACGTGAAATATATGATCCCAAGAATTTTTTATCAAGCCTTTTCTGTCTCACGTGCAAAAATAAATACAACCAAACCTATATTTACTGAACGTTTTAACATTATCATGTACACTTGATTCAATTATAGGACAATTTAAAAAATTGTAGCTGTCTCATCTTCATCTTTACCTACTTTTATCAAAATATGTATATTATGAAATTCGCAAACAGAAAAACTGTCATTATCAGATATTCCGATATCATTTGTTCATAATTTTATGACAGAATCCATTATGTGAAAAATGACAGTTCATAGCTAACTGAATAAATAACATAGCTAAACCAGATATTTGAGAGATGCTCATATTAAGTTTGCAGTTTGTCCAATTTATATGTTCCATTTTTACAATTTACAGAGCAAACGCTTTCATGCATTTTACTTTCATATTACCAATATATCTAGTAGTCAATATTCTGCTTGTCAATTGTACACAAATAGGTAGTTTTGAAACGCGAAACACGACATGTCATTCCCAACCTTCTTAATTCAAATACACTTTCATGTGTAAAATGAATTTTTATATTGGAACCATATCAATTTAGGGATACATAATTTAATTCCACGGAAGATGATAATTCATGATGGAGGATGGAAGTAAAAAATAAATTAATAAATTTTATTTGATTTGCCTGTTTGAAAGCAGTTTGCTGCGTTCTTGTACACTCCAACTTTCTAGAAACAATGAGAGATGGTTTGCAAACAACTTTGCATATGTGAAAATCATTAGTTACCGATAAGCTTTCGCGTGAAAAAAAAATCTTTCTTCATGCAATGCATAGTAACAGATAAATTACAAGAAGCCTATTCATTTTCTATCATATTATAAAGACGACAACATTATTATTATGAGCAGTTATATTTTATGTCACATAATTTCAGTTTCTCTCAAGTCAACAGCGTCATAACCACAAATAAAGATACCATTAATGGTCAAAAGTGTATGCTCATGTGGCCGATTGAATGATGGCGAACGGTAATTTTCACTTTTCACTGTGCTAGTGATTAAACAGCAGATATGCTAGAAAACTGCAAAGACAAATAAAATTGTGAATAGCAAATATTTACTAACCATCCAGTGTTACAAGCTTTGAATGTGCACATTGCTCTCTTCCATGTGCACATCTAACTAATGTACAATATACATGATGAGCGCACCTACCTTGTTTTGTACAACATTATTAGCGTGTAGCATGCCGCAAAAACTTATTGGAAATGATAAATTGCTATTTGGAAAGGAACACAGTAGATAAATTGTACAAGTAATACTAATATACTGCATATTACATCATGAGGTTGTAGAAGCAAAGGAAAACAGACGAATATTTAATGTACAGCTTGCATTTGTACGCCATTTTATACTGCAGAATCACGATTTTACCGCATGCACATCTATTATTATCATTACTTGCTTGCATGAAAACTGAAAACTTGCTTTCAAGTGATCAAGCAAATAAGCAAAGAAGATGGAAGGGAATGAAATAGACGCTACAGCATCAACCACTCTGTTATAACTTTAGAATACAATAATGCTTCACTCTGTATAGTACAACCTGAATATTTTAACTTTTTATTTTTATTCGCCTACGTATTTTTCAAAGATTTGGTCTATATGACCGGCATAACGAAATCTGGTAGAATTTGCAGTTTGCAGGATTAAATAATTTGGAAGAGTCCTCTCAAATCCGCTCTGTCAAATCAAGAAATTGTCAAGTTGAGCATGAAGCTGAAATTGGCAATTAGAAAGCTATTGCAATTATTCTCATAGGTATATATAGAGATTTCTCGGATCTCTTTTCATGAAGAGTGAAGCAAATAGGCACCTTGGCTGTAAAGATGAAAAGCCTTTAGTCAGTCAGTCAGTCAGTCAGTCGTACCAAGAAGAGAAAAAAATGTTTTCTATGGTTTCCTATATCAGCCTTGTTTAGTATCTTTTTATCAAGTGACTTTATGGTTTGGTTTTGATATCATCACGATTCATGACTACTGTCATGACAACGGGAAATGCATTATGGTAAATGATTTACAGTCTCTTGAGTAGGAATACATATTTTCACAGATTGTATCATGCCAAGCTCTTTTTGATTGATATAAAAATTGCTATAAGTTGCAATTACAGTGCCTTTTATATTTGTACAGGTCCTATAACAGTAGTTCAGGCAAATAATATGATAGATAAGGAAATGTTTTATGATGACATGCAAGCAAAAGATGCAAAACCATACAGATCTGTACATGAGTGTATTTCAAGTTGGATATTAAATGCGATATAGCCATATTTATAATGATGAAACATTATACTAGCATTATGCTTGTTTTATAGCAATCAAGTGGAACATTTCCTCTTGTCAGTCGACAACAAGAGTTGTGAGAAGATGAGGATGATGTTGATACGAGATGCGAGAACTGATGATGATGATGACGATTACGATGCGAGATGATACCACCGATGACATACATGCACATAGACACACAAACACACATACGATTATTTTCACAACCGTAGTATTAAGAATGACGCTGCTGATGCTGCTGGCACGAAACAGAGAATCACTCAAATCAGCAAAGCACTTCCAAACTGTTGAGCCTGGAGAATAATATACAGTATACTAATATATTACGCGTACACGCATAAACAGGGGAAAAATGCACGCACACATTTTTCTATTCATCTCCTTCCTCCATATTTATTCATGAATTCATATTACAAACATCATCTATACTTGTAAGTGAACTTTGTATACCGAAAGAGATATAGTGAATATAATATATCATCATCAATAAACCAAGAACAAATTGTAACACAGCAGTTGCGATTGTCTATTCATCTCAACTTTCCAGCAGCAGAAGCATCTAGTTGTGTAATGTGCATCGTAAATAACTGCACGTCTTTCATCGTCCTCCTTTCCTTCAACCAGCGCAGCAGCAGCGGCATTATCATCCAATCTCCACCGCTCACTGTCAATGTCAGCAAAATTAACTGAATGCTTGACATTGGCTGACCTTTCAATTTGGAAAAAATCTTATTCTAGGTGTTGCTTCCACTTAAGTATGCTGAATAATGTACAATGTAAATGATCGATTATCTGGTCCAGTGTAAAGCGGATTCCTCGTGGAGTCATGCGAAACATAAAATATAAATTGATATAGTACTCCAGTTTCCAACATATTTTTTTCCAGCAAACGAATCCAATAGTTTACATTGCTTCTTCAAATCAAGCTGATACTAACCCAATTAAATACAATATTACATCATCAATGCATTCCTCCTCGCAATGTTCCCAATTTCCAAGTATTTCACGCTACATCAGTTTGCTTACAGTATATTTATATATCCGTCATGAATGGATGGAATCGCACTATAATTATACGATGCGTACACACAGCAGCTCTAAAAACATCATACATATTATGCTTGTCTTGCATCATCTCAGATCTCAAAACCCACGCACTTTTCCAACTTCTTCAAATAATATTCCAGAAACGTGGCTCCTCTCCTGCGTTTATAAGTGGCACAAGTTTGTGAAAATTATTATTTTTTCTAGCAGATTCCTACAATGCATAATAGCAAAGAATGCTTTTGTTAGGGACGAAAAATGGAATAATGGGATCTTGAGCAATGATGGAAATGTATATTGTTGTTTCTTTAGTATGAAAATTCACTCTCACCAAGTTTTTCATACTTGTTGTATTTTTCTCCCTTCATTTTAACAATTTAATAGCATGCTTCCAAAGCGGTGGCAATAGTTTGAAATAAGTAGGTTTATGTGTAACTACAGACGACTTTCTTAACTCTCTTTAATGATCATCGCAACTTATATGCTGGTGTTTGTAGTTGGGGTGTTGCATGTGAGAGTGCCACTATCGCATGTTTCATTTCATTCGCTGCAGCTGCAAAAATATATCTTGCCACAAGGAAAATTATTGAGCAGCGCATCCACAACAGACATTCTTCCTCATATAGCGAGTGATCCACGTAATACATCAAAATTATCACTTTGCACACTGGAAGTTTAAGGGCTTACATAAGCTGCATTATTGTTCAGACAAAAAAATGAGAAAGCCTATTGCTAACTACTATATTGAGTTAAAATGTTTTATTTAAGCTGTTTACTGGCTCAAGACACACAAAAATGTCTAAAAAAAGTGTGTGCCAAGTCAAGGTCTGATTTTGTTCATTGCACGCATACTCAATTTTCATCTGCATTTTCCTCTATAATAAGCAACTAATCTACTAAAATTCATGATGAATACTTGTTTAGCAAAGTTCCTTTTTTCATACATCTACATCTTCTTCGTTTCTAGAATTTTTCAACACTCAATAGCAAGCTAGTAGATGAGAGCGTTGCATAATATAAAAATATCTCATTTATATTCCATTTCAAGCTTAGCCATCATAACTGCTTAGCATCTTAACAACGCTTGCAGTAAAATAGCGTAAGGATAATAATAAGAAGTAAGAACATAACGACTTCTCCAGAGCAGAAGCGAAAAAATAGAGAAATAGAAGCTACAGCAAAAGAGATAAAATGGTTGAGCGACGAAGAAAGAAAATAAAGATGGGTTAAACTTGCAAGCCTGCAACACGAAAATCAAGAAATGCGTGTGAATGTGCGTGCATGGGTATACATTAAAACTACACTATAAATAAATACATAGTAAAAAAGTAATATCCCAAGAATATAGCAATGTTTATGCTCATCCTTTAACATCTTTATGAAAGGCAGTTGTTCCGAAAACTTTGTAGAGGTTTATGCCTCTGGAAGATGTATACTACAATGTTATACAAAAGTTGTAAAAACATAGTTGTGTATGTGCTTCTCATATAAAGAAGCCTCAAAGTAGATTCTCTCTTCTTTAAGAAAACAGTCGTGAAGACTAAAACGAGAGGGGGAAGCGAGAGTGAGAGACTGAAATGGGACAAAACCAGGTTTGATGCGTTTTCCGCTGTACATTGCTGCAGGAATGATGATCATGATGATCTTGACATTGTGTTACATAGATGGAGAAAAAAACGCGGATACTTATAACACGTAATATTGCATATTACGTAGATACCTAATAGGACGATTTACTATTAGCGCGTAACCTCATGTAAGGAATGAATATTCAGAGGAATTTTATAAACCTGCCTATATTCGCATCATTATATACGCTCATACATCTTATCTGTGCCTATATAAGCCCCCACAAACACAAGTTATGTTGACATTAGGAATATCATGACCATGTTATCATGCAGTGTATGTTATAGATGTAAAGATGGGAGCATAAGAAAGCATAAGAAAGTATATAAAACTTTATTATTATTTCCACAATGATTATTATTAAATGCAACATCAAGTTTACCACCGCACCTCAACATCAGCATTAAATAGCTTGCACAAAAACGAGAGGAGGAATCAAGACGACATAGATTGGTGGTGGTGGTTGGTGGAATAATCAAACTTTGTGGATTGAATCTTCTCTCTGGATACGAGAAAGGAGAGAGATAATAATATTATACGAAATTTAGGCCTGAGGGAATGTAGCCGCTCACGACGTCTGTTGAGGAGAGGAGGATGATGATGATGGTGACGTGGAATAATGATGTTTTTTCTTCTTCGTGATTTAAAAAAGAAATGTAATTTTTATCGTACATTTTCCATACTTGAAAATATTTCTTACTCCTTTCGAGAGAGAGAGAGAGAGAGAATGAGAGTCGAACGCTTGATAATAATGTTGTGGTTACGGTGGTATGGTGAATCGCATCGAAACGATGTACTGAACTTGAAGGAAGCGAAGAAAGAAGATGAAGAAAAAAAACTGGAATCTGGAATGAAAATGTTCTTTTTTTTGCTCCTTCATTTTTCACGTTTGTTTGGCTGTTGTGCAACAACGAAAGTAACATTGCTCTGCTGTTGCCGAGTCAAAATGCATGTTTTTTGTTGAGTTTGTTTTTTAGCTGAGCCGAGTATAGCATTATTGTAACTGAGCAAGTGAAAAAAACAAGATTCAGGTTTAAAATTCACTAGGCCACTATTTCAACTAGCTGTAGTGGAAGTGGAAGACGTGATGGTGGTGGATGTGGTGGTGGTAGAAACAAGCAGAAAGAAAGGTATTATGCACATAATGTAATGAGGTCAGGAATTTTTACACAACAAAAAAATTGTACGCACACACGAGTTTGTTGGGATAAGCGTATATATAAATGTATGCGATATGTAAATAGAGGGGCGCATTTTTACGCATCTGCTACGCATTTCCCATTTTTCGTAGTTGTCCCCTCTCGGAGACTGCAAATTATTATGAAATTTTGAAACAATTTTTTGTCAAGTCTCTGAAAATTTTGAAAATCAAAATAGGATAGATTTTTTTGCATATTTATTTGATTGACGAATTATGATACGTGTTTGTTATATGCAAGTAATCATATCTTATAATTTTTTCAATGTCAGATCTTTACATTTTATGTTTAGTGGGTAGGTATATTACATTTGGTTACCAGATTAAATACTATTACTTAAACAAAACAGATTTCTTGATGCTAATGCTTTAAGTATTAGCACCACACGACGGGAATAAAAAGTCTACTTTGTCAGTCTACTAAATCAGTTTTGTCCGGTTTTAACTGCTTTCAACGTTTCAACATCATTATTTCCAATACATCGTCATATTTATAATAATAATGTGCGTTATGATTTCATAAAGATTCATAATACAGATATGTGTATGCACTATGCAGTGCAATCCAACTGCAAATAAAATTTGGTTAACGTATGCACGTAGCTAATGGAATGGAAGAAAGTAAGAATTGATCAATGTAATTATGACGGCACGAAAGACAGTGTTTAAATATATAGCTAAACCTTTATGGTTAGTATTTGTTCCTTGTATATTTTAAAATCATAAATAAAGTATAGTATATGCTGTGTCACATATTATTAATAGGATTAACATAACTCTAATCAGAGCAAATATATAAGATGCATGTAGCAAGTTTGTTTTATCCAGCGAGTTTTTGTTACCCAGAAACACCGTATATTTCCCTCTCCTCCTAGTTCACTTAACGACGCGATGTTGATGTTGTTGAAATAATTTTATTGATGATGATGATGGTGGTGGTGGCGTGGAAGTGCGTAGTATGGTGCATGTTGTTGTTGGTCGTCATCGTCTTTGCCAAAGCCAGCATTTTTTCCTTCCTAAATGTTGTGGTAAGTCAAGTCAGCCAAATCCCAACTGTTTGCCTCTTTCTCTTGCTCAGCACACATTAGTATAGGCACACATACAACAACAATACGCATTCTCTATTTACTCGCTTTACTTCACCACTACTCCTTTAACCCTTTTATCGGGCAAAAAAATGCAGCATTCATGGTATACTGTGCGTGGTAAAATGTATTAGGTTTCTGTGTAAAGAGCAGTTTTGACTTTCAGTATATTTTTTTCTGCTATGCTGCTCCTCTCTCTTCTCCTTCTTCTGCACTTTATACGTTGCATGCACAACAACAGTTTTAAAAGGCAAGCTTCGTTGAGAATGGCTGGTTGTTGTGTGGAAAAGTGCGTGAATCTGAGGAGAATCTCTGAGAATGCAAGATCGACTATGCAATGCTTTATGCAATGTTTTATGCTTTCCAGAGAATCATGGAGCAAAAAAGGATTGCCTACATCCCACTATATTATGCTAGTGCCACCACTGCCACCCCACCATCAGGGTACGTCTTTCTACATGTTAAATTGCTTTTAATTCAGGATTTACACAAAAATCATGAAAATACTGGTAAAGTATTTACTTTTGAAATTTATAAACAGCAAAAATGACAGCACTCAAGCTGTTCCAGCACTACCATACTTAATATAATCAATATTAAATTCTAACCTGTAATCAAATATTTTTAAATATTTCTATAAAACTTGCCAGAGTCTGAACATTTTATGAGTCATCATTAGAAACGTAGAAGGTTTTGGAATGAATACGTTTTGTTGCAATTTAAGACAACAAGCAATAAAGTTATTGCTTCGCTTACTACATATAAATTTAGATTTTAAACTGTTGATTTAATGTGGCATTGTTGCCACCATCATCACCACACCTTGCTGGTAAGTTTTTTCAGAATATTGCGCTATGCCCCCACCATCCACGAAAAGGAGCAGAGCAGAAGATGAAAATAGTGGCGATGGTGATGATGGTGCGAGCAAGAAAAGCACAGCGTAATATTACACGGAAACCATAAGTGCCATATATGACGATCCAATGATGCTGATGACCATGGTCATAACAGAATTTTTTGGAGTTGCATTTGTGGTGGTGGTGGTGCAAGTGGAAAGGGAGTTAAAGTTGAAGAGTGAATCTTTTTGATTGTTGCTAGTTCTTCTTGTACACGACCGTGTGTGCGTGTGTATTTTTTATCCAGCAATAAGGATTACTAAAAATGACGATGATGATGATTATGTTGGTTAAATGGTTGCCATGATAAGGAAAATGTAGGTAGCCGTGGAAAACCTCAATGTTTAGCTTGCTCTTTCTACATGTTGTTATTATGAATGCGTTAAAAATGTAGGAGCAAGATTTCAACCTGCAGCAGCGTCTCAACCACTTCAACCCTTTTTTCTGTCTTTTCTCCCTTTTGAATGTCAAATGAAATGATTATTCTTCTCTACACGGCACAATTCACTACTTTCATCTTCCATCATCATCATTATCAGCGGCGTCTTGTTCTTTTTCATGATAACTTTTTTGACTTTTCTTAATAAAGAAATCAAGGTCTTCTTCATCATATAATGTGGTTTTTTCGCCGCATATTTTTCAAATTCAGGTTTTGTGCCATAAAAAATATCTTGAAGTAACTTTCATTGGAAAAGGTATGACAATTGATGGGCTCAAAAAAAAGCATGAGAACTCCTTTTCACTTACGGTCATACCTACATGGTTTAATTATAAATCTTAAAAAGTAAATAAAGAACTGCCCATTCAATTTTTGAACAGTTTTATACTTTTATCATCCTACATGTTTGCTTTTAAATCTGAAATTCAAAATTAATATCGATAATAACACAAGTAGAATACAAGAAAGAACTAATTCAATTGATTGTTATCAGCGCGTGTGTATTAAAATGTACAAATTAAATGAGGCAGTGCCACTGCTGAACTGAACTATAAAGTGAGGGTTTGATTTGAACATTGCCAGTCCCCATAGTCATTGCAGCTCCAAGTTGTGAGTGACCTTGAAAACTAAAAAATAAGGGTCGTATTCGTATCAGTCCAATGTAAACGCTAATGTAAAGGGATTCTAACAAAGTATTTGTTTCTACTTGCTTTTAACTTTTAAAGTATTAATAATATGTAAAAGTAATTAAAAGGTTTAATCCACCGCATCATAAAAAGAGTTGAAAGTTGAACGCTGATAAAGTACCTAAAGGGAGGATTGAAAAGATTTGCCATTTGAGATTGGATGTGGGACCCGGCTAAAGATACGCTCAAGTAAAAACAGGTTAAGATTTAACATTTAAAATAGTATTGTACAAATATCCCATAGCTAAAGGATGAAAGTTTGTCTACATCTTGTGGATTATTTTCAAACGTTTGAGCTATAGACTATAGCTTGTAACAAAACATGAACAAAGACAACAAATAAGTTTGAAGCGAAGGAAAGTAGTGTTGTCTTTTGTTAGGGGATGTCCTTAGTAGGTGATTCAACTACAAGACTGACAAAGAGAGACTGACAAAGAGAGGCAGTCGCGTTTTATGCATTTCTTTTATGCACATTCAACCAGCGTCTTGTTTTATGACCTTTTTATATTAGCGTCCATTTGAACATTTTCGCTGTTCTGTTGGCCAGTGCGATATATTCATAGCTATAAGCCTACTAATGCCTAGATTTATAATGTCACAAATTCATTTAAAAAATTAAGTGTTTCAAAACTATGATCAATGTTTTAGTTGATAAATTTTTCAGATTGTTTTGTTACAAATTACTAACTGTAATGTTGCTGTGACGAATTGAAGAACGAGAACAACGATTCTAGTTTACAGGTATCACACACAGGTATCAGTGCCTAAACCACAATATATGGAGATGGTAGAGGCTATAAATGTAGAAAACCCCTTCTAGTGACATTAGTAACGTCAGTGCATTGCATATTACAGTTCTTGATTTCCTGCAACCTTATTAATTAGGTTCTTAGATTGTTTCTCATAGTAAATTTTAGAACGATTCTAAAGAGGAAGCTATGAACCACGACCAGTGTCTCAGTATCAGTAATACCTACCATATTCTTTAAAATTATCAAAACCCGAGTTTGTGTCTGTGCCACTGCAATTTCTAAAATAAAATTGTGTTCGATGAAATGAAAGAGTCACAGCAGGAACGACTTCACTATTATATCTATGTTTCAGTATGCTTTGGCCTTATTGCCTTATCGTAGAATTGCTATTGAAGTATCTCTGTTCTCATGCCAGCAATAACGTTAGGAACTTTATGGACTACAATGTGGGAAATTGTTTTAGAAAGACTAATTTAATACCTAATCAAACTTTTAAATAATCTTTAAGTCCCTGTTCTTAGCATGCTGTAATTATTTATCAAACTAATTTAAATGCAATTTATGAACGTAGCATGTACGATCTATGTAGGCAAACCAAAATCGCTTAAAAAATCGTAAGCATGGATTGGAAAGGAAGATTTAAATTCTAGAACCAAATTTTGTTGATACATTTTACAATTATTTATTAATGTTTATCTTCATAATATTTTTAATACAATTTAAATCCTTTAGTAAATAACTAAATAATATCCTATTTCCAAGTACTTTATTGATGTATGAATGTATGCCGTCCTATTCGCAACGTTCAACGCAGGATCGGCGCTAATGTTTATTAGTGATCATTAAAAGTAAACTCCCAAGTCTTAAACGCCCCTCATAAGTGTACTTATCATTCAAATATGTTCGCCGTATGATGCAACCCCACCGCATCATCACAATAAATATGTGTATTTCAATTACAATAATGATTTAAACATGTTACGTAGCAAATATCCACCACTTCACCACTACACATTTATGTATACTTAACTGTAAGTTCACTTCTAATAAATTATAATTGATGCTTATAAGTATGTAACTTAAAATGTATGCATAGGATAATAATTTCATCTCTCTAAAATTTTAAATCCACTTAATACTTTACCGTTTCTTATAAATAAATAATAATTAATTTCCTGACAAATAGATGAATTTGTGCCTACTGTTGTTGTCTGTTTAACAGAGAGAAAACCTGAAAAACTAAACGCTAACTCTTAGAAAATGTATTTAGGTCATAACTTTATCCTGTTTAATTTTTGAGAGAAGTTACATAAATAAATAGCATCTTTTTCATTTTTCCGAATAAATCGAATGGACATCAAAACCTAATTTTATTTAACATTTTGGATAAACGCATATCATC
Source organism: Willowsia nigromaculata (assembly GCA_034700605.1). Classification (NCBI taxonomy): domain Eukaryota; kingdom Metazoa; phylum Arthropoda; class Collembola; order Entomobryomorpha; family Entomobryidae; genus Willowsia; species Willowsia nigromaculata. The sequence continues at coordinate 29,313 of JAQIXX010000889.1, forward strand.
TTAACTATCCGTATAAGTAAATTTGTATAGAGTCTCGTAGTTTACACTAAATATTTGGCAATCTGTTGAAATAAAAGTTTTACCGTTTTTATCTGACTTTGGAAAACATTTATACTTCACATAAATCTCGCACAGATTTAATAGTTGTTTAAATTTTAATGACAATAACAGGTAATAAAACACAACAAAATGTCGTAATTACTAAACATTTGCTTAAAATTTGTTTGTAATTCACAACCAAATCAGTTACCAAAGATCATGCTCAAAATCATAAAATGTAGTAAGATTTCATAGTTTTTGTTAATTACCTGTACGAAATTTACATACACTCAGTATCTCAGTAAGTCAATATAGCGGACAAAGTGTATGATAATTGATACACTAAATAAAACACTATCATGGGCCTTGACTTAATAATCTCAATTGCGGAAATGTATAGACAGAGACACCTTCGTTGCCTTAGTAAAATTACTATTCACTTTTATTTTTTTGAACAAAATATTATTCATGTACAAGTATAATTACCAACATATTAGTGAGCATTGCCATGAACTTGTGTAATGTAAAAATTCAATCTTCAATTAAAGGTAGTTACAAACGATAGCTCGTCATTGAAGTAAAATCACTCCAATAACAAAATCTAGTACCCTAAAAAATCGGAGTAAAAAAGTCGTTGTGAAGAATTCGCTACGATTTTTGACTATTTGAAATTTTTAATACATTGTCATATATACATTTAATATTAACTGTTGTAAATTTAAACTCCGTAAGTACTTTCTAATAACAAGTCATAGCTCCTAAAAGTAGCACTAATCATTTACTAATGTTATAATAATAGAAATCTACAATCTACAAGATTAAACAAGACAAGAACTCTTCCTTCGACAATACTACATCTACTTTGTTAACATTAGAGGCTACCGATGAGTGCAAGTTATGTGCATGTTTCAACAGGTGGTGCTTGTTTCGTCTTTAATTCTTCAGAACAAGCTTAGAAACAGAAGGAGTCGCAGATTCAACAACGTAACAACAAGGGTGGAAGAATGCTCAGGCAGCAACAAAGTTTCAATCTCTTCGTCGGCCGTCGACTGACGACTTGTGAACAAAATGTTGCTCCACCTGCTGTCATGATTATGGGGTGTATTGCAACGTTATACACAAAAGGTTCTTTACAACGTAGAACCGACTTATTTCGTGGTTATATAATAACTTCCGGTACAAGATAACAATGGCTACCTTAGTTTTTAAATCTTCTATCATCCAAATCGTATTTAAATTTATAATTAAAGTAGTTAATCATTTTTAATCGTATGAACTTAATAATTACCGTTATTCTTACTTTCGTATGCTTTCATACATGTATTTTCACAATGTACAATTTTATTTGTATTTCAGCATATCATAATGTATATATTTAAGGAAATTAATGTACATATTTATTCTTGTAAATCATTAAAGTGTAGCACACTTAATAATTGATAGTTTGCTTATTAAATTAGATGAATCACAATGCTCTCTCTTCTTCCTCCACATCATTGTCACCATGCCGACAGCATAACAAAATCGTATAGTTAAGTTGAGATTCGTGCATCTTATGGGATTCGAGGTCTCCAAAGATTGGCTTTGTAGTACGTCTCCTTATGCATCGAGGGGCACCGCTTACCCTGCAAAACGAAAATACATTTAACCACTTTACTCTCAGGTTTCATGTCAAAGAAGCAACCCCCACCTTAAATAAGATTCGAATGTAAATAGGTACTACTTAATGTGTATTCATTTCTCTTTTTTATTATTATTCTCAAACGACCAGCACAAAGTACTCCCTTAAATTCTGAGCTTTAAGAAAATATCCCTTTTTTCTCTTTGAATTTAATGCATTGCGCAAATAATGGTCACTATCAAGAAAGCAATGTACCATTCTACCACCATTAAAGGAACAAAGCGAATACGGTGATCAAGGTCTTCTCCCCTTTGCTCCTTTCATATTTACTATTGTGCTACAGTCCCTCCATCACTTTTTGTTCGAGAGAAAGAGGAAGGCTTTTAAGAGCGTTAATTCAAGTTAGTAATTCACCTTCATTGAACTGTTACTATTATTATTATTATTCCAAGCATGCATACAAAATCTAAGATCAACAGCAAACGGCTCAAGATTTTTTCTACATTTTCTCTTGCTTCTTAAAAAAGAGGAGGGAAGGGAAAAAAGGAAATAAAAGAGAAACTCGTATCATAAACGAGCACTGACCACATTCAACAAACATACATTTATCCTGAGTAAAGTTAAGTCTTACAAATGCGGAGAACAATAAACATGTATTTTTCGGTATGTAATAGAAGAAAATAAAGGAAAACCAACGGAGATGGTCAAGAATTTCTTTTAGCTAAATGGAAACATTACTACAAGCCTATACTTCCATACATAATTTTTTTTCTGTGAAAGCATCACTACACTTTGGTCTTTGTCTCGTTTATGTGTGTGTGCACCTAATATACAAAAAATAGTCATTGAAAACGGAAATAGCCAGCAATGACTCCCTTGAGGCAGTACTCGACCAATGTCGGTTTCACTGGATGACGATGGCTCACTTCACAGAGAAGAGAAAATGGTCCCACAAGACTCACAATAGATAATGAGAGGCCTTTTTTCTATAGATAGAAAATGTTTTGTATTTTGGGGGAAACATAGAAATCGGCATGACTAGACAAAAAAAGCATTGTTTCCTTTTTTGGTTTTACCACTTACTTCCCACCCTTTATATTATTGTTTCTGGAGAACCGTGGAGAAAGGGAGACTATCGCCAAACAAAAGAACCGATTCACTTCCACCAAATAAGCTGCTTTCAATGTAGATACCTCTACATGACATGGGAATGCAACTCAAGTGCATTGTTTTTTTGAGTGTGTTATGTATTTGTATTTATTTATCCGGTAGGTCAACATCACAAGAGAGAAAACCCCTTTGGATTTGTTTGCTCTTCTTTCCTGTCATCACTTCTAGATTAAGAGGAGTCAGAATTGTTGTGAGAAGTGGAGAGGAAAAGAGCATCATAGATTTTCTTTGGCACTTTTATCATCAAAATTTGTTTTCCCTCCTTGTTCCATAATTTTCATTCATTGTTGCTGTTTATTGTTGTGTGTTTTTAGACATAAAAATGGAATGAGTGCCTTCCACTACATTACTGAATATTACATTGCATGTTATTTTCCTTTTTCTATTTAATGACATCATCGACAACGGGAAGATTTTTGGTACTGGTTTGATCTTTGGCAGCGGCTTTTTGGCAATTCTTGTACAAAAAATTGTATGCTTTTTTTTGCTTATATGGCTTCTTCGAGGACAAAGTCAGCATGAAGTCATGTAGTGGTCAAGAATTGGGAGGGTGGAATGAATTCAAAGTGGTTGGAAATGCTATGAAATGCAAGGAATGGGAAATACACTCATATTCACTCGTAAAGGAGTAACGAGCGTACTTGGATCATTCCACCTCTTTTCTCCTTTCTCCTATTTATTTTACCTTTCTCCTTTTCTTCTTTAAAGAAAGTACAAGAGAAAGCTGACAAGAGGAGTAGAAGAAAGGAAGTGAACGACAACAACGAGCCATTTTGAACGAGCTAAAGGCATCAGCCAGTTTTATTGAGAATATTCTTGTAAGTCTTTCGATTAAGGAGAATTTATCTCCGCAGGGGGCCTCTAAAAAAAGAAAACTATCTCTTTCCTTTCTCCTTATGTGTTATACTTTTCTTCTTCATGTTTTTATAAAGCTTGAAGAAATGCTGTTGTAAAGCATTACCACCAAACAACCTGAACTCGAGAGAGGGAGAAAAAAGTAAAAAAAATAGTAGGAAAAAGAGAGCATTGTCTCCTTTACTCTTTGTCGTATTGTCCCTGTCACCAGTCAAGTCATGGATAGCAATCACAAAATAAGAAAACCTACACTACTATTTTCACTACCCAGCTATCTTTCTCTTTTCCCATGCATTTCTGAAGAGAACAGTGATGGTGGAATGTGGTCAAGAAAGTCTTATCCAATATCCAGTACATATATTATTGTATTCTCCTCGAGTACTCTATATTTTCTCTTCAAATTGCAGAACAAAAGAAGAAGGTCGCTGTTATAAGAAGCAATTTAACATTTTCCACTCTTGTCTCGTACCCTTAACTATGTCGGTAGAACAAAACTCTAGCCACGTGTGTACGTGTAGAAGAATGCACATATTAGAAAGCAACGGATAAATTTCCTTTTCGAGGGTGTATGTCCACTTTCACAGGTAAAATGACATTTTTTTGCTACGCACACACACAGGTACATCCATATAAATAGGATATTTTTTGGCGGTAGTTTCCTCACACACTAGACCAAAGACCACTATCATCGTCTCACCATAAATGGGAATGGCAATACATATTACAAGCCATTTATTTATTGCTCCATGCACTTTATATCCTATTTCTTCTTTAGTTACCCTCTCAGGTTCTCATTCTTCCACTTATTCGAGATCTGTTTTCTCTCTTTTACACGGGCATTGCTTTCAAAGAGAGATATACTCACTAATGGCTATATACATACGGAGGTATTTCCGTTTCTCCTATTCTTAAGTGTGATAATAAGGAGAGCTCAAAAGTGAACCAAGACTTCAACATTAATACAATCTTTATAGCGTTTGGCTTTTGTGTCGTGGAAAAAAATATAAAAAATACAAGCCACCATTACTACCACTTTTACTATTCTAGTAGCTTTAATACAAAAACAAACATGGAAAGAGAAAAGAAGAAGAACCTCTTTACATGGTTTTATTATCCATTCTTTTTGTACCAATCTCATATTTCTTTCATGGCCTCTGCCAGAACGAAAGAAATGAAGACGGCCAGGCTAGACTCTCATTTTACAATTGTGATAGAAAACAGAGATAACTAGAAAGTGAGAGGGATGTAGGCTATAGGGAGGGATGTGGAAACAAAGGAACTAAAGCATGGGCAAATAAAAGCTAGGTGAAAAAAAAGAATGGAGAGTCGTGCAACGCCTTAATTGAACGATGTATTTAATTGTATGTAATGTACGATGAAATAAAACTGACTACAAAAACTTTTTCCCTAGTCTGTATTAGTAACCAACCCTCTAAAGTCTGGGAAGGTGTTTGAGTTCATATCTTTGAGCATTAAGCTGATACACTGTTTTCTGTAGAATTTTACCTGAGCTTGAGGGAAATTTATGTTTGTCCTCACTGTTCTGTGGTGTAGATTTTGACTCGGTCGAACATTCATTATATTAGTTTTTGGCTGTTCCGAATTGATCCCTTGTTTTAATTGACGCCAAGCATGAATCTGGAGGATAATTACAAGAAAAAGTAAATGAGAATTAGAGAGAAACCTTGTAATTAAGAAAGGTATACAATGCGTAAGTATATTTTCTGTTCAGGTGAACGTTTGTGATAGAGATAAAAAATTGAGGAATAAGGAAAACCTTTGCTTTTGTTTTCATCATTCCTCCCACGCAATACATACTAATTACCAGTAAAATAGAACTCGAATAGATGCATACTGATATATTTTATTCCCATGAATTCAACAGACATACCATTTGCTTATTTAAATAAACAGGCTTGTTTAGAATGACCCAAGTGACGGTTTCCCAGCACCCAGGATGCGTGGTCGATCCCTCGTAGGTCATGTAGTAGTCAGTCTCAGGGAGCAAACCATGAAGGGAGAGCGTCTTTACAGGTGCAGATTGATCTAAACAAATACGCATAAATACTTTACAAATCACATACTTTCACTTCCACATTAATCAATAAGTGATCCGCATGCTTTCCATCAAACAATACTTCATAAAATAAATCTATCTGTTCATTCTAGGCTACATCTATTGTTTCGCTACTAAACTTAAGGTGTTCGTTTAAGTCTAACACGCAATCAGAGGTAAGCAATCGTTTTTGGCAAACAACTCCAACTCTCGCCTTTTTATTGGGATGACGAGCAAGGAGAAAATGATATGAACAAAGGGACAAATTCGTGTTTGCTTCCCTGATTTTATTTCTTTCAAGGAGAAGATCTGCCGACAAAAGTAGTGATCCTCTTTTGCTATGATCCAAAGTATTACGTATGAAAATAAAATTTTAAGACACATGTTTTGGCTAGGCAGCCAAGAAAAAAATGAGAGAAGGGGTGAGAGTCCAGTAAAACCACTTTTGCTTTTCCATGCTTTTGCTACAGTGTGTGCTAGGAGGAACTCAACGGAATTCACAAAGAGATTATTTTGGTCGTTGCTTTTTCTTGGTTGGGTGAACTTGTTGTTGGTTGGTTAGTCTTTGTCGTGGTCGCGTCATCATGATGATCATCAGAACCAGTAGTGAATCTGTACTCAAATCCACTCACCGTCTAAAACTGTGAAGTCAGGTCACGTCAGAAGAGCCACACACACACAACGCAGTAATTCTTTTGGACTGATGGTGTGTTTGTGGCAAATACATCTCAAAAGAGAGGATGAACCAGTATGGGTTATGTAAGTAGACAGTTGATACTGATCAAAATAAATACTTGACAAGATCACGTGAGGGAAAGCAATATAATATGTGGTAAGTGTTTACTGCTGCTGCTATGCTGCCGCTTGCTGGTTGATGATTATGATGATATTTACTTCTAGCCAACAATCAAAAGGTAACAAACATTTGCTCTTTGTTAGAGGAAGCTTTTAATGAATCTGTAAATTTCTGGTAAACAGCCAACATCAGAGTTCTCTCATATTTACAGGTTTAGTGAATTCGTGCAGTCATGAGCGATGGAGACATGGCACGTGAGAAAAATTAACCAACAACATCAAATAATTTATAGTTTAGTTTGTTGACACCACTTGCTCAGCTTTATCCTGAAAAAATAGGATGCTTTTAAAAATTATTTCTTTCGGATTTCTTCGTCCATTGTTGCAATCTTGTCAAGTGTAAAGTGAATGAATGAAGTACTTCCTATCAACTTTTTTTTCTACTTTTACGAAAATGATAGTAATAACACATTGAACGTATCATAGTCTTCATTTATGAAATAAGTAACTTTACTTTTGATTCAAATATTCGCTTCCAATATGGTTTAAGATCCTTCACATGCATAATATGTAGCCACATGCATACTTAAATTAAATGCTAAACCGGATTTTCACCGTCAACGACAACATCGAAAAAGTGCAGATCTATGCATTTCCTCCTTTCCATCTCCCCTTTGCTCACCGCCAAACTATATACCTCTCATTTCTGTACCCATTGGAAATGCTAAATGGAAAAGGAAACATTTTCAATTCCAAATTCCAACTAGTCTACACTAAAAAAAGACCGACCGACAATAAGAAGAGTCGACGAGTCCATTTTCTCTTGTAAATTAACTTTCTTCACTGTGGGAAAAATCCCTCTCTCAATTTTTTTGTCTTTCCACAAAGTGTCACAAAGTTTGCTTTCGCACTTTCTTCTTTTTTTTCCATGAAAAAGGGGAAAGGAAGTCCATTCACACTTCCTTCCTTTTTTCCGCACCCAAACGATGAATGCTTACTCAAGTTGTATTGACAGTGGTGCTTGTGATGGTTGGAGGTGATATATAGTGAATGCATGCACAGTTGATGGTGACGATGGCAATGATGATTTTGTAGATGGATGGATGGATGGAACTTTCACTGAAAGAACTCGCCCCTTTTTTTAAAGGAATGAATGGAACACATTATGAGTTCACTCACTTTAGCCCGAATAAATAAACTAGAATAAGAAAAAGGTGACACGGCGTTGTTTTGGACAAAAAAGGATACTCTTTCGAAGACCATCACAGTATGCTAGATATTCATTTGTAAGGATGCTTTGTTAGTGTTTAGATGAGAGACAGAGAATGTTGGAAATAGAGAATATTACCAGAGACATTTGTGCTGACTCACAGAAAGAAATTGAAATATTAGAGTAATCTTATAATAACTGGATGGCAGAGAATGTGAGAAACAAGTAGAATTTTTATACTTTGATACATTGTCGCGCTCTACTTACAACAAAATGTGTATGCCTTTCATTCTCCCACTTTATTGAAAAAGTGCATGCAAAACTGATGATAAGTACATGGAACAATTTAGCGAGAAATCAATGAATGAGTGCAGTGACGATATTGACAATGACGAATGTTGATTTGGCTTGGTATCTACTACAAGGCTTACTGATATTGTTTGTAATAGTTAAGTAGACACTGCATTTTTATATTTTTGAACCACAACAGAGTTCAATCACCCATAAACCTAAGTTATTTGAACTAAGGGTAAACTTATATATGCAGTGTGGGATGAAAAGAACTGACAATCATGCTACTTTACTGACCCTGTGTGCATTAACTATTATAGGAAATGATATATTCATAGTAAAATTCAGCTTGTTTCCTTCTGCTGAAAGTAGAATCCTCTCTGAATCTATCGTCTCACTTCTATTCGTTCTACTTCTTGTTTCTGCTCCGGCCCATTAGCTGATTAGCAGGCGAAGAAAGAATGGAAGTAGGAAGGAATGGGAAAAGAAAGAATGCTTTGTTTGCAGGGAAATAGGATCATTTGACAGATGGGGTTGTCCCGTTCCTTCTCAACAACAATCCTCATCACAAAAATAGTCAATACGATGATGATAACACTGCTGTACCTTGTAAGTGTATACAATGTATTTGTGAACTCAACAAATATGATTACCACGAAAGTGCCTCTACTTGGGCATTGCAGTTATCAGCATCGTTAACATATAACAAATTAAAAAGTACGAGAGGCAGGATTCAGCCTTTTTCCATTCATTTATACACAATTTTTAACTAGGTAGTTTACATAACACAACTTCGCATACAGACGAAGTGAGTGAACAACTGACTTTGGGAAAGGGGAAGGAGGCCAGGGTGAAGTGAAACTCTCGGGAACTTTTCAACAGAGAAAGTTTGAAATATATATTTGTGCATCAATCCAGCTACTTCAATATTACAACTTGTGTTTATGTACGTGCTATAATCTATTTGCTTACAGAAGCACAGAAACTCAAGCCAAACTTTGGGAATTTGAAAGGAGCAGCGTTCTTTGAACCTTCTTTCTTTTCTGTAAAGTCTGGTTTACCAAACCAAACCACCAAACTCCATTGAAATGCATTAAATTTATTGCAAAACATGCATTCATGGTTTTAAAAAGTAAGTCTTTTTTCTCCTCCTCGTCTTTTATCATGGAGCTGGCTGAAGAAGATGACGATGACTAGAAGGAAAAAAACCGGTTGCTGAAAGGGAGAAAGGGAGAGAGCAGTGGATTCATTCACTTAAATTAAGTGTATTGTATGAGATGTGGCGGGAGAGAAAGTGATGGCGATGATGATCATGATGACTGCTCTGCATGTGTGCATGTGGTACTGTATGGCAGGTGAAGGTATGATTTTCATCCTCTCGCAAAACAGCTAGCTCCGCTGTTGAGAGGGTGAGTAAGTGAACGACCATGATTGGAAAGGAATGCCGTGTCACTATCAATCATAATTAGTTGTCATTCAAAATGACATATTTCATGGAGCCCCTTTGAACCATTCCTGTTTATCCTGTTCTACTACAACTACTATTTTGACTGCACGTCTTTTATATACAATGTAGGTAGATTCACTGTCTGTTCATTTTATTGGGGCACTGCTGCTGCTTTTTATGCTAGGGAAAATAGAAAATCCTTCCAGTCAAGAGTGTAATACACAGAAAATATATTCTGATCAAGAGGATGGACAGGTTGTGTGTGTGTGCTTAAGCTTCAATCATATTTTAATATGATACGCAAATATATGAAGTTGATCATAGTCTAGCTAGAGAAATGGAAAATAGGCTGTTGACAGGCAATATTCATAAAGTTCACAGAACAATAATGTATGCGATAGTCGTTCAGTTCAGATGAGTCTTTAAAAAATATTATGGGCAGAATGGAAAGGGATGTTGCAATTGATTTCCCCCAAAACTGTTGTGTTAAAGCAATTTATGCAAATTATTATTTATTGGATACTTTTCCTCTTCCTGGAGACTATAGTCCTGTCTATATTTTATTTAGTTTTTTGGTTGTAAATGTCCATTAACTTTACAAATTTATGGCTACATGTAAAAAGTTCTAACTCAAAGTTCTCTGGCTACACGAAGCGTCCATTAAAAATCATTAAATGTGTCCAGGAGCAAAATAAGTTGAATAACTGCTGGAATGGGGTCTTTGACTGATCCGGAATTTTATTAACTTATGATCAGCAGACATGAATAAATATTGAAATAGTTTCCTCTACTCTGGAAAAACAATGAACTCGCCATCTGCCACAAAATGTAATGTATATATATCATTGGATTTCGATGGAAAGCATAACCCCCTTAATTTTGCCTTGATGGCAGTGCCTTTGGATGAATCAAACATGAATCGACAAATGCGATATTCATTTGATCAGTCTACTTTTCTCAGATTTGATTATGGTCCCGTTATGAAATTTCGAGCATAAAACAAACGCTGAGCTGAGCAAAATTAAGAATAAGACGACTCGAAAACATGGGAGGCATTTACACTGAAAAAGATTTAAAGAATGTTAGGGTTGCGAACATTACACATCAGTAAATATTTTCTTGGGAGTTCGTATTTATGTGCGTGAATATGAAAAATAGGAAGATCTTCCATGTCTAAAATATTTTTATATGAAGCATTCCTCTCTGGTCTTTCTCCTCCCATTTCTTGACGTGTCCATTGCGACATTCTCTGAATTCACAATTTCATTATATAAAAACGAGTTAGTAGAGTATGGTGACACGGAGAAGGGAAAAGGGAATGCAGAATGTGGAATGAGAGTTTGATGCGTTACTTTTCGCTGTCGTTGTCCTTTCCTTCTATCCTATCTATAGTGCGTTTTACATCATCATGACCAAAGGTTATAGAGAAACATCCTTTTTCGGGAGCTTTGCTTACTCAACCGTACAACCAAACCACCAGTTTTAACATATGTGGGTGTTATAGTTTACTGTTTGATAGTGCCATGCAAGCATGTAATGACTCCATTGTTTATGTTTCCGGTTGTGCGTCATCGAGGTTTTGTAATGTCTACTCACAGTTCCTATACGTTTCAGATAGGTAGCTATGCGAATATATGAATTCAAAGCCGTCTGCAAATAGACGTGCGTGTGTAAAATCTAAATGAAAACCTAGTGGAGAAAAATGGCAGAGAGAAATGGAGAAAGCCGGAGGAGAATGAGCGTCTAGATGAGATACAAAATATTCGCTCACCAACACCCCCACCACAAATATTTAGCTACACAATAAATGAAGAAACAAAACCAAACCACCACACACCAACGTCACCACCATCATAACCATTGCATTCACCCTTTCTCATAATTTACCCCTTTTCCATCAAACCACCAACCAAGTACAATCATCCTAGCCGCTGTTTTACAACAATCATCCATTTCCATATACATACTCTTATGGCGTGTGAAAAAACAAGAATCGTGTATCTTTTTAACTATTAAAACAGTTTTTGCGGTACGGTGATGATCATGATTGTGGTGATAGGTAGAAGTAGAGGGATCATCATCATCAACAGTAGAACATCATGTAAGTATATATAGCTCTAGGGTCACATCATCTCATCCATCTATCCATCCACGGGATCCATTTATCTAAAAGAGAGCGGCGTCATCAACCTCATCCTCTCCTCCTAACCGAGAACCTTGTCCCAACAGAAATGAAACAAGACATGGAGACGAGAGTGCACATTATATAAAAAACGAGCTACCATCAAACACAAAATCTCAACATGGGAAAGAAGAGGGAGAAAAACACACGACGAATCTAAAGATATATACAAGTATATACTGTAGACACGCACTTCTATACACTCTAATAGAACAAATGATGATATAAACTGAGAATCAAGGAGAAACGTATAAAAAATACGGCAGTGAAAAGATGTGGTGGAGAAAAAACAAGCAACAAAAACACAACGTGAAGATGGTTTACTGCTGACTCTTCATGTGTGATGATAACTCAACTTTCTCTCTGTGTTTTTTCCTTCATTTTTTTTCTCTCCTCGTCAGTGCGAACACTTGGTGAAGAATCACTGAAAATGCTCCCATTGCACTGCATCAGGACACCGAGAGTAGAGAGCCTGCTATTCCTTCTCTTAGGCCCAGTCCATACATTTGTCTTCCTTAGCAGAGCAAATGTATGAGACAGCACATTACAAATGATTTACCCTGATGATTTCTTAATCCCTTTACCCATTTCGCTACTCATTCGTTCCGTTTATGTACTACTTCTGTGGTAATATCGTATCGTCTTTTTTCCTCGTCGTCGTCGTTTACGTCTCAATGGAAAGTAAAGTACATACTCATAAAATGGAAGTGAAAAAAAACGTACTGTGGGAATCCTCAACATCTTTGTTACAATAAATGCACACGGGAGAAAGTCAGCTCACTCTGCACAATATTCATTTCGGCTTCTTATATGCAATCATTTTAGCATTTTAGTGTGTAGTCAGCAAAGATTATAGTTTTGTTGTTCTTCCACTTCATTTAACCCTTTCTTGAATATTTAGTTACTCAGTTGGTGAAAGCAAGACCAACACTAACACCAACTTTTAGTTTATTTGGTTTTTCTCAAAATTTATTTATAAGAGCAGATTTCCGTTAATAATCTGATAATGGGCTTATTTGGTAGGCAAAGTTGGAGCATTTCTCCTCTACTTTTTCGGCATGGAGTATGAATTTCTTTAAAACGCAGAAATGTCATTGAGTATTTTCGTGAATTTTCGTGTTGCATTTATATTATTTTTATATCAAACCGTCAGTGAACAGTTTTACCAAGGTTCGTAATACGAATTTAAGATATGTATACGTAGGTATTATAGCAAATCAATGTTTTAAGACGGAAAAATAGACACATTTTTGCTTTTGAAGCACAATTTACGAACAGTTTCCAAGCAACCCAAGTAGTACATTTTTGACACTGACAATTTGTTAAAATCTTGAGATGGGACGAAAAAAGTGTTTCCGTGTTTACAAAATGCTGATTCGGCATTTTATTGGCTATGGCTTTAGATTATACTTGTTAGGCATATCATCATATACTATTTATATGTTGAAATAAACCCAACATTCTCATTAGCTTTAGCAACTTGTGTCACAAAATATGCTACAAACTGGAAGTAAAATCATAATTTAGGTATCAAATAAACCACATTAGGTTGTCTCATTAGCTTTTCGAAATAACTTCAGTAACTTCTGACATTACATACCTCACATTAATTAAATATTTGAACATGGCTTTCATATAAATAGCTTGTAAAAGTTAAATACTGAATAGTATATTGGATACTATGTCTACACCCCTTTAAAGATACATAATTATCTTATTTACGAGGGAACAATGGCAAAAGAGATTTGCAAGCAGTACAAGTTTTAAAGCATGAGTAAAAAGTGCAAGTGAAAAGCAAGATGAAACTTACTGCGAAATTTGATTTGACTTAAAACACTTGTCAGGATTCTGAGCTCGGAATTTGGAGGCTTCATCATGTCTTCATCCTGAAATTGAAAGAAAGCAAATTTCAGTGAAAGGATCTCAAAATAAGCAATTTGTTGGTAGCAATGTAGCTACCGTTATGCTATTATTCATAAATTAACAGGAAATTAATAACCTAACATGATTACTTTTCTTTTGTTACGAGCATAACAGCTTTTGCTACACAAAGGAAAATAAGTCAAGGAGAAAATCGTCTCTAAACGTACTAGGGCACAGAATGAAATAATATAGCGTTCATTTATTAGCCATAAACATGCTAAGCTTAACAGCATAACTTATCTGCAAGAAGCCAGTTACCTAAACCTAAACACTTGCCTGTGACATTGTAGAAGAAGAATGCGCAACTACTTTCTTCCAATCATTTATGTAAATAGGTATTTAATATTGTCAATGCAAGTCAACATCTGACTTTCTCCAATAATTTTGAATGACTTCAAAGAAAAGTGGTAAACCTTGGAATCTTGGGAAACAATAAATTAAACTTCGCTGCATATTATCTGTTTCATTGCGTACTTTCACCTCTTGAGAAGTAATAATTTTTTGTCAGGGTCACATGACGCCAATAAAAGACTTTTGTCAGTTAGTGGGGAAAATAATAGGCAAACTGTTAAAGCAGTCACGGGAATAACGAAGCGAATGGCTTTCTATGAAATTATGAGCAAGTGATAATATTACGACTAGAGATATTATTGTTATGAGAATTACAACAGAGGACTACAGCAATAAAATATGAGCAGTAGTAAAAGTAATACTCGTAATGATAATAATATTAACAAGATTTCAGAATATGACCTACCGACACTCGGATCATGATGGAAATGGCAGCAACGCCATTTGGCTTCTGCTGGGCATCTGACAAATTCGCATAGAGCTCCACATTGAATCCATAAAGTTGCAGCTGGAAAAACAATAAAATTCACTTTGATTTGCATAAAATCTTCCACACACAGCACACATTTGGATGACTGCTCACATCCTGTTCCCCTCTTTCCTCATACATACGCCATAACAATAACAAAAATATGAAATTCTCTGCTACTGTCTCCTCAAAAACAAGTTTCCAACATGCTAGACTGAGTTGGGAAACTGTGTAACTTTCATTTTAAGCATCAGTAGCAATCTAAACAGGAACGGGAATGGAAAAGCAGCCACCAAGCCTCCCATTTACCTCGATCTCTGAAATATTTTCCCAGCTCTCAGCTACATCCTACTATTTATCTATTATTTGTCATAATAAAAAGCATGTACATTATTTTCACAAAAGATCTAATTCTATTTTAACCATAATTCTGGTACCACTTTTAGGTGATGCTCAGAATTATATTAACTGATAGGCTGACATTCAGGTCATACAGAGTAATGTAATGTAATGTATTTTATTAAACAGTGTTATCTGAATTCAGTCCATACAGTCTGATTTTAAATACATAACA